>CAUYSK010071478.1:0-47072 GCA_963575035.1 Avahi laniger | reverse complement strand
AAAGTCTCTCACATCCTTCATTAAATATATTACTAAATATTTAAATTTCTTTGATGCTATTATGAAAGGTGTTGTGTCTTTGATTTGATTTTCAGCTTGACTGTTATTGGCGTATATGAATGCCACTGATTTGTGTGCATTAATTTTGTATCCTGAGATTTTATTGAATTTGTTTATCAATTCCAGGAATCTCTTGGCTGAATCCTTGGGATTTTCTAAGTATAATAGCATATCATCAGCAAAGAATGAGAGTTTGACCTCTTCTGACCCCATTGGCACATCCTTAATTCCCTTCTCTTGTCTGAGTACTCTGGCAAGGACTTCCAGCACTATGTTGAACAGAAGTGGAGATAGTGGGCAATCTTGTCTGGTTCCAGTTCTAAGCGGGGATGCTTTCAATTTTTCCCCATTCAATATGATATTGGCTATGGGTTCATCATATATGACTTTAATAATTTTAAGGAATGCCCCATCTATGCCTATTTTGTTGAGGGTTTTTATCATAAAAGTGTGCTGGATTTTATCAAATGGTTTTTCTGCATCTATTGAGAGAATCATATGGTCTTTGTTCTTGCTTTCATTTATGTGGTGAATTACATTGTAGTTCATCCCCTCTCCCCACCAAATGAACTTTCAGAGAGGTTTATGGGAAATCTGCATGTGTAGTAAAATTCAGGTTATATAACTCCCAACTGTCCATCAAAGTGGTTCAGTGGTGACATATGAACCATGAGGAGGGCCCAGTCTCAACACTATAAAACAACACCCCAAACCATAACCAAGGCCCTTTTGTTATGACAGGGTGTCTGTTCATTGTCTATGGTGAACATATCTTGCTCTTACTCTGTGAACCTATATCTTGCTCTTGCTCTGTAAACCTATCTTGTCCTTCCTGAATAAACTGTTTCATGCTTGCCTTGCTTTTGGTGTGTCCGGTCATTCTTCGGCCAAGAGCACATCAAGAACCGAGAACAGAATGTGACCCAATAAAACTACAAAACATCATTGAAAGAAATTGAAGAAGATCTACACAAATGGAAAAACATCCCATGTTCATGGATCAGAAGACTTAAAACATTAAGCTGATAATACTCTCTAAACTGATATACAATTTCAATGTAATCCCTATCAGAATCCCAGCTGATTTCTCTATAAAAATAGATGAACTGATTATAAAATTTATATATAATCACAAGGAACCCACAATATCCTGAAAAGGATGGACAAAGTAGGAGGACTCAGACTTCCCAATTTCAAAACTTACCAGAAAGCAATGGTAATCAGGATAGTGTGGTTCTGATACAAGGATAGACATATAGATAAGTCAGTGGAATAGAATTCAGAGTCGGGAAATAAACCCATACATCTATGGGATTCAATTGGAAAAAATATTCTTCTCAAAAAATGGTGCTGGACATATGGATAGTCATAAGCAAAAGAATGGAATTTGACCTTTACCTCACACCATATACAAAAATTAACTCAATATGGATCAGAAACTTAAGGTAAGAGCTAAAACTTCTTTAAAACTTACAGAAGAAAACTTAGGTGCAAATCTTCACGATCCCAGATTTAGCAAAGATTCTTAGACATGGCACCAAAAGCATGAGCAATAAAAGAAAAAATAAATTGGATTTTATTAAAATTAAAAACTTTTTTGCTTTAGCAAATACCATCAAGAAAGTGAAATATTTGCAGAATGGGAGAAAATATTTACCAAATATCTTATAAGGTACTTGTATCCAGAATATGTTAATATAAAGAACTTTTAGAACTCAATAATAAAGAGACAACCCAATTTCAAAATGGGCAAATGATTAGAACATACATTTCTTCGAGAAAGATATACAAATGGCCAATAAGCACATGAAAAGATGTTTGATATCATTAGGCAGGAAGAAAATGCAAATCAAAACCACACTGAGATACCATTTCACACCTACAAGGTGGCTAAAATCAAAAAGTTAGATAATAACAAGTTCGGTGAGAATGTAAAGTAATCAGAACACTCATTCACTGCTGGTGGGACAATAAAATGGTGCTGTCATTTTGGAAAACAGTGTGGCAGTGCCTCAAATAATTAAGCATAGAATCACCTCTAGCATTTCCATTCCTAGGTATATACCCAGAAGAAATGAAAACATATATTCACATAAAAACTTGCATATGAATGTTTATATCAGCATTATTTCTAATATCTAAAAGCTGGAAATAACCCAAAGGCCCATCAACAGACATATGGGTAAACAAGTTGTGATATATACATACAATAGAATATTATCTGGCCATACAAAGGAATCATACCGATATACCCTACAACATGGATGAACCTTAGAAACATTCTTCTAAAAAGAGCCAGTCACAAGAGACTATCTATGATATGACTCATTTATATGAAAGTTCAGAATAGGGAGATCTATAGAAACAGATTAGTGGTTGATTAGGGCTGAGGGGGTTGGAATGTAGGAAGAGGGGTGGTAGCTAACAGGTGTGGAGTTTCTTTCTGAGGTGATCAAATGTTCTATAATTAATTGTGATGGTTGCATATATCTGTGAACATACTAAAAATGGTTGAATTACACACTTTGAGTAAATTGTATGCTATGTAAATTATATCTCAAGAGACCTGTTTATAAGAATCTGTAAAGGACTGTTTAAATGGAAGTTAATATTATTTCTTTCTTCCTGAATTACATGACATTTAAAAGGATAATTATGCAATGTCATCATAGCACTCAGAAATCAACTTTTTTTAACGCTTAAGGAAATCATTAAAATTGTAAAATATATCAAGACCTTTGGGTTGCAGAGAATTTCCTTGTATTATTGTTATAAGTAAATACCATCTAACACAGAATTTGTTATTTAAAATTGAGAGATAATTGGTTCTGCTTTATTGAAAATGTATGTTCTTAATATTAGCCTTAATGGTTTCTTTTCTTAGCAGAAAGATAATTTAAAGGAAAATGTGTTCAGCTTGTGGTTTGATAGTCCTCATAAATGTGTTCTAGTTTGTTATATTTTGCTCGTGTCATTTTCCTCTAAATGTACCACATTACATAATATTTAGAGTATCCTTTTCCAAATGTAATATCTTAATAAAATGATTTTGCAGAAATAAGAGGAATTTTATATAGAGTTGGAATTGCAATTAGAAATATAGGAAAAATTTCTTCCTTGTCTGAAAACTTAATGGATTTTTTCCCTTTTGATCAAAAATTTTTGGTTTTGTAGCATATTTTAAACCTAAATAAGTGTTTATCTGTTCCAGAAAAAGATGCCCAAAGAAGAAATGGGGAAGAATTAGCGCAAAGATAGCTGAGTACTGACTTTCAAATATTTCTCTAGTATTGGCATCTATAAAGGGAAGCTAGTTGCCTTCTCTTCTTTGTCCATGATCAGCTGAAAATGAAAAATATAAATAATACTCCAAATTGGTTTTCTAGACGGATGCTCAGATGACTCCAGATATGGAAACCTCTGTCTATGTTCTTCAGATAAGACCATTCATTAGCTATGGGATTATATAGTCTGAGGCAAGAGTTGAATATTCCATGAGATACATGTTAATGGTAAGTAATATTAAATGGTGCTTATGGATAAACAGTCTGAGAATGACCTTAAATTATTCTGTTTTTATGTTCCTGCATCAGCAAGCAATGCCCAACATCCTGCATAAGGCAACATTCAAGGAGCTAAATATCTTATCTCAATCACTGAGCTACCGTTGCACTATCCTAGCATGACCAGGAAGAGGACTTGATTTACGTTTTAGAAGCAGCAGGAAAGTTTGTGGTTAATATAACAACAAATAATGGTTTCTAGAGTCGACCCAGTTACATGCTGCCTTTCCATTCCTGGCATGAAACACAAGATCCAAATGTTGCTGTTTTCCTTTCCTCTGGCAAATTAGATTTTTCAGACATCGTTGCTTAGTGACTTTTAACATATGTGGCTTAATCTAAAAGAAAATAATCAATGAGCCTTCCCAGTCCCTTAAAATCCCTAGGCCAAATAGTCTTGAATCAAAGCAGCTCAAGCTGAACCAGACGAAAAGGTCACAGACGAACAAGGCAGGCATCTGAGAATCCGGTAGGGCTTGAGTGACGGGGCAGAGCCCCGGAGTCGGCCCCACCTGGGCAATCAGAGCTCATTCCCAAGACACAGTCTATTGATTCAGTAGCTCAATGTTCCTTGATTATGAAATAACTGATTGATAATGACAGCTTAGGGTTCTTTATCCATCAAGCATTCGGTTGGAAAACATTCTCCCTGTAAGAATTTCAGGGAGCATTGATAAACTACCATTAATCAGCGCTCTTAGACAGAGTTCTCTACTTAGCAGTAATTTTACATAAGAATTCAAACATGGGAGTTGCAAGAAGCCATCAAGTCAACCTTACTAAAACCCCGGAGTGTGACCTTGGTCATACTGATAGCTCATTAGAAGGAATTCGAGGCTCCACAACTCCTGATGAGGCTCTTAACACCCCACAGCCTCATCTTTTCTATGGTCCTCAACATGTGGTCCCTGACTCAGCAGCTTCAGTGTCACCTGGCAAGTTGTTAGAAATGCAAATATTAGAAATGAAAACCTCAACCCTGGCCTGTTGAATCAGAAGCTCTGGACGGCGGGGCCCAGCAATCCATGTTTTCATAACCCCTCCAGGTGATTCTAATGTACGTCTATGTTTTAAAACTACTTTTTGCACCCTGGTAGCTTATTTTCCTAATAGACTCCAAGGTATATCAAGACACAAAATAATTTCTGAAACAAAGAAAACAAAGATTCTAAATATATGTCATACATATTTGGCATGCAAGCAACTTATCTTGCATTCTAGTTGCTCGAAAAGTGCCTGTGCTCAGGGAGCTCTAAGACTACAGCAGATGGAGAGCTTGCTGCATGTATAACTATCACGCAACCTTGGGTTTCTCAAGATAAGCTGTTCATTTAGACACTGGTCAAACAGTTACATCCAGCTAATGAACTGTTGGTTGTCATCACCACAGGACCTGGAATATGTACCTAAAGCGAACATTTTAATTAACTCAGAACACCATCTACTCCTTTTTCCCAAACCTGTGATAACTTTCGCATAAGCACAGGACTGGGGTCTTTTTAATAAAGGCTGTTTAAAAAAAAAAAAAAAGGCTTACTTCATCATCCAAGATCCTGATTTTGTTATTTAACTAGTAAGTTCTGTTCCTCTGAAGGCTTTGCAGACACTAGCTCACCAGAAGATTTCTGCCTTTAATTCACCCACTTAAGTTCATTTGAGAAGCACATTTTCAGCAAGTTTTCACTCAATTTCCACATTGTCTGATTCAGCCAAATCAGCTACTAGAAGCTTATATGGGATTAAAATATTAGCATTCTCTTACATTGTGGTCCAGGGAGAAACACTCTATCTAGCTAAGTTAAACTGACAACGCAAACTACTAAAGTGCTGCTGACACCCCAGAGATGATTTCCTGTAAACTTCCTGCTCCCCCAAACCCCTGCCCACGGTATGAAGCTAGAGAACACAGGGGACCTGGTATTCAAGCTTTACAGGTTAAGAACACAAACTACCTTTTCTTCCCCTTTCATGTCAACTTTAGCAGGTTCCATTTTGGCTTCATTCATTTGGCCATGGGAATGGATGCCCAGGCTTTTGGCAGAATGTGGGGGACAAGACCTCAGATCTCAGATGCTTCAGGCACCCTCTCCTGCAAGCCCTCACTTCACTTCCAACCCTCTGCACGTCCTCACCTCCCTCCCTGTAGCCTCCCAGGGGGGCGTCCAACTGATGTGTTTTCACGGGGAATGAACAGGTGTCCCTTGTGGACAGAACAAGGGCTGTTTGGCACAACCAGAACTAAAATAGAGAGCCCCAAGGGGAAGCATTTGGTGAGGTGAACTAGGTTCCAAATATGGCCAAGGAGCGCAGACTTGTTTAATTTAAGGAGAGATGGAGGGCTTTATTTTATCAGTAAAATACCTGAAGGGATTCTGCCCCTACCAGACTCTTTTTAATTCCACGAATGTCGATGCCGAGGGCTGGTCTGGCTCAGCTGCTGGAGACGATGTTTTGACACATTCAGGGAGGATGTTTAACGCAGTTTGGCAAGCAGTGTTCATGAGGCCCACACAGCTTCCACTTCACTCACGCGCCCCATGTTTGTCATTTCTTCTCCATCTTCTATTTTTTGGATCATTATCACTAGATTTGATAAGAATTTCTTCATAAAGCATTTCTGTGTATTTGTATTCCTGAAAAACCTTATGTTCTGCAAAATTACATGCTCAAAACTCTAGAATTTATGGAAAAAATAGGGTTGTAGTGGGCCATTCAAAACTTATAGAACTTCATACTCAGAGAAGTAACGAGAACACTAGCAATCCTAAATAAAATACTGGCACAGTTAAGTCTCCACTGACGTTTGTACCCATATTCAGTGTAAACATCACTGTAGTCTGTTATGCCAGGGCTCATGTTTCCTTCCTCAGGATGTAGGTCCTTAAAGACATTTGCTTCTGATAATGAGACCAGTCTCATTAACATAAAAATATGATCTGGAGGTCATGGTCTTCATCAGCCAATTTTTGTTGACATAGGAAAAAATGTCATTATAACCTCTTCATCTGCATTTGTGGCTTCTCTAGATAGCTTAACATAATGCACTGGTCCTCAAGCTGTGGTCCCCAGACCAGCAGCTTCATTCAGAAATTTGTCAAAAATGCAAATCATTACGTGCTACTTGAGACTCACTGGCCCAGGAACCCTGGGTAAGGGGAGGGAGGTTGGTAAAGAGAGGAAGCCCAGGCATCTGTGTTTTCATAAGTTTTCCAGAAGATTATGATGTAGCTGAAGTCTCAGAACAACTGACATACTGGAAAATGTCACTGTTCTTAAAGCCACTATGCCAGCCACTTCTTGCAGAAGGCATTTATGCATAATTTAAGTTTATTCTTTGAAGGTCTCCATATATTGATAAGACTGATTTAATTGTGAGAAAATTGGCTCCTGATCTTGTCAGAACACTATCATGCTGGGAAAAAGCACCTGTTTGCCAACAAGACATCAATTAAATTAATGCCAGTTCTCTGTTGATCAATTGCATATGAACTAAGTCATATTAAATAACCTCATGTTGTAGCTAAACAGACTGATAAGACAGAATTGTTGGGTACATTGCTTCAGAGTACAATTGAAAGAGTCTGAAGAGTCACTTGGTCTCCCAAACCTCCCATCTGTCATCTACAAATTGGGTACAGTAACCCTTGCGTCATGGAATGCCAACGCATCTGAATGACACGATGTATGTAAAATGTCTAGTATACAGCAGATGCTTAAGTAAATTTTAATTCCCTGTTCTTCATTGTTCTCCTTGTAAAGTACACTTTATAAAAGGAAAATTAAGAATAGAGACAGAATAAATTTATAGAAATCAGATATCTGATTTTTTTCAAGATTGTTCTATTTTTTTCATGTCTGGTTCTTATTGGTCCTGTTTCTGCCAGGCTGAGATTTGTGATGTGAATAGAACTAAAAGTAAAAAACTCGAACTAATGGAATTCAGAGTGATTGCATTATTGTCTACAAAATCACCAATGGTTGCTTTGGAAATGAAATAAATCATTTAATAATTATGAAGATATCCCAAATATTATACTGTTGTAAAAGATGTTGATGGTTACACAAATAATGACAATTTCTTTTAGATATCTACTAATATTACAGTAGTAGTGGTAGTATTAGATGTTACAGTAGTAATTCTAATAATATTACCATAGTAGTAACGCTTTCATGTTATTATCTATGAAAGCAAAGTCTGTCATGGCCACAGCTATATTCCCCAGTACCTGACAACACCAGGAACCAAGTATATGCTCAACAAATATTTGCTGAATGAATAAATGTCATGTTTTAGGTAATTCAGAGTAATTTCATGCATATCTCATCTGAATCCCCATAACACCTACACTTGGTGGGCTGAGAAGATTATTAATTCTATTTTATAAATAAATCAGAAGACTCAGAAAGGTAGAAGGAGACACAGAAACTCAGAAAAGTAAAGGTCAAGGTCTTAAAACTTGGCAGAGTTTCTGAATTTCATAACTTAGACTCTATGGAGACACAATCTGCTCTGAAATATTTACAGTCTGTACATGAATTATCACCCAAATCCGGCTTTCTCCTCCTTGACATTCACACGTGGTGCCATGTGCAGATGGCTGCCGACATGTGCTTTGACCAAAACACTGGGATCAGAGGTCCCTTGTAGAAATACTCAAGAGAGGATAAGAGATAATGGAATTTTTCCTGTGGGTTTAGGGCTAAAACCTTCTGCCTGATATCATATTATTTTTATTTAAAAATAAATAATTTGAAAACTTCGAGCATAATGGATTATTCTAAGAGTTTTGACATTTCTCTGCCCTTATGGCTACACCATCGAACCTGTGATCTTATTAAGGGAGGGTCATTCTCATTTGCTTAAGAGGTATCTGTGATGTCACTTTTTGTTGTTAGACAATTGACAGTCTAAAGAAATACCAGGCTATGCACAGACTCTCCGTCATTTTAATAGTACAGTTAAATATGGGTAACTTCTCCAATAAGAAGAAGCCCATAGCTATGGACTTACAGGCAAGAATGAAGTCAGGGAACTGAGCAAAGTCTGTGAGATGAGGAAATCCAAGAAGCGCAGAATCAAACATTACTGGGTTAAGAAAACATTAGCTGCAGTTCTAAACCATACAACAGTATCTGAAGAGGCACAGGATATAAAACAGTTGGTTGCACCTTCACAGATATATGGAAGACAATGAAGTGTGCACATAGACACTCGCGTAGAAAGTGTAAGAACTATTTATACACAGCTAGATTTAAAATGTTCTTGTTTATTCTTCCTAAAAGCATCTGGTTTTCCTTAGCACTGGTAAAAATAAGTAATAGCAGCAAGTAAAATACTATTCCAGCCCCGTGTAAAATTGTGTCTAGGGGTAAAGATGGTTTACTTGGAACTTGGATCCAGGAATTCTCTTTCCTTCTGTTTTTCTTAGAAGATGTTTTATTAAAGTCATTTTGTTTGCTTGACATTTCAATTTTTTTATTTTTTATTTTGACTGAAAGAGGCGCTTCCAACAGGGAGACCCGAGGAGCTCAGAGATCCTGAGCTGTCCAGACCACACTCGGCTCCTGCAGATGCTTGTGGCTCTGACTTCAGCTCGACTGAGAGATCTCGAAATCTTGGTATGCTTTTCAGAACAGTTACAAGAATCAGAAGTAGTTAAAATTTAGAAACTACATCAAATGTAATGTGTTTAAATCTGAAACACTGGGGAGACTTTTTTTTTTTTTTGGCGCTAAGAGCCAATCTTGTTGGATAGGAAAAAAATGGAAAGCATTATTATCTCCCACTACAATTCATTTGAAGTTGAGGAAAATCTCATTCGATTTTGTTCAAATTATGCTCTGGCTCTGTGTGAATGATACATGCTATTTGAGAAAATGAGGGAGATGATCAGCTCTCAGTTAATAGCCCGTGAAGAGGGATATGTGTGTGCGTGTGGATGTGCGTGTGTGTGTGTGCACACGTGCACACATGTGAGTGCTTTTACAAAAAGGATGGCTTATGTTTGCAAAAGACCACAGTTAAGATTGTGGTTTAGGGGATAAGAAGAGTTTGATGGTCAAGTTTAGTAGGAGTAACCTTAAATAGTAATTGATTTGTGGCACAATTACCATTTTGATTAATTTAGCCTTTCCCGGTGCACAAGAGGTGCTGGGGGCGCCATGTTAATGGCCCTTTGAATTACTGTTTCGTGTTTCGTGATACTGGAGTTGAAAAGTCCTTTTAAATCACTATGGTATGTCAAAGTCAAGAATTTTATTCAGTTTGGTTTCTAATTAAAGTTAAAAGAGGGCTTGTCAGTCAGTCATTAGAAAGTAAGATATACAATGAACAAAAATGCTTTTATCCTGAACTTTTGTCCCTGAAAATGATGAGAATTTGTCTTTGGAAATAGGAGTATCTGTAAAAAAAAATCCTGCAGGTCAAGGAAGAATTCCCAGGCAGTGAGGTGTGACTTTGATGACTGGGCCGTCACGGTATTGCACGGAGAAGTTCAGTCTAACCAAGACCGGCCCCTCCTGCCTTGGAGACCTGGGCACCATGCCCTCAAATCCTCCTCCCCACGGAGTCCTATCTTCCCTTCTGTTCTCTCGGTCTGTGCTCTCTAGAATAATCGGAGAGAAAAATGGATGTGGGAAGATTAGTGCCCACATATCCAGAATCCCAGCTGAAACACCTGCATTGTAATTGGACCTCCAGGAAAACATTCAGGAACATTCAGGAATGACTTTTTCCACAGTAAAACCTCCCATTATAGTTAGACATGGGAAGAAAGAAAAGGTTATAAGGCAGGGCTCTTTTCAGAACCTCTTGAATTCAGTCTTTCATTTATTCACTTATTCACAGTCATTTATTAATTTTTTCATTCAACAAACTTTTTTTGAACATTGTATTATAATAGTTTCCTATTGTTGCTGTAACAAATTACCACAACCTCAATGGTTTAAAACAACAAAAATTAATTTTCTTACAGCGCTGGAGGACAGAAGTTCCAAGTCAGTTTTAGGGGTCAAAGTGTCTGCAGAGCAGGCTCCTTCCAGGGACTGTGAAGGGAGAATCTGTTTCCTGGCCTTTTTCTGCTTCCAGCAGCCACCTCCATTCCTTGGCTTGCGGTCACTTTCTCCATCTTCAAAGCAGGTCATTCCAATCTCTGCTTCCTTCACCACATTGCCGTGTCCTCTAACCCTGACTCCTCCTCTCTGGACTGTTATAAGGACTGTCTGGTTACATCAGGCCCACCCAAATAATCTGGGATCTTCTCATCCCAAAACCCTTAATTTAATCACACCTGCAAAATCCCTGTTGCCATATAAAGTAATGTTCCCAGGGGATTAGGACATGGACACATTTGGGGGCCATTATTTGGCTGAGCACAAGCATGAACTTGGTGCATGCTGTGAACAATGAAAAATCCAGAAGATTCAAGTCTATCCCAACAATCTTACGGTTTAGTAAGGAAGATGAGATATATGAATTAGTAACACATAAGAAGAGATATGCAGCAAGATCAACATATATATATATGAGAGAGAGAGAGAGAGAGAGAGAGAGAGAGAGAGAAAGCCATGGATGTTCAGAGAGGGAGAAATTGTTTCCATGTGAGGGCAAATGGCAGCCTGCCATCCAAGGCAGCATTTGAGGCTTGAAGAACAGTAATGCAGTTGTAAGGACCAGAAAATTCAGGAAGAGAGTAAACAAATAACTGTTAGGGATGGCTAAACAAATCACACCTAACATTTTATGTAAAATGGAGTGGTGGAAAATAAGTTTTAAAGAAGAGTTCCTGAATGCTAGGCCAGGGGTTTGGATTATGTTGGGAAGATAGCAGGAGAGCCAATGGAGCAACACATATAGTGCAAGCTGCAGAAAGATTATTCTGCTGACAGCATCATGCACCATGGGCATTTGCGCTTTGTGGTCTGCACATACAGACATGAGCCCCACCTGCAGTCCTCATCAACGAACACATCAAAAGCCAGGCATCTCAAGCCAGGTTGCCACGGGACTGAAGATTTGGGAATGGACTCAAATACATTTCCTTTCTTGGTCCTACGCACATTGTGTACATTGGATAGGACCAAAATAATGATTTAAAACTGAAGATGATTCCACCAGCCTGTCAGACGTTCTCTTCATTCCTCTTACAATTTATGATTCGGGCCAGTAGCATTTGATCTTCTTTGTGATGTAGTTTAAAGGTAAACAAAAAAACATGGCATCTTGAGTGAGAGGATCATCATATCTGTATCTGTAGCATTACCACTTACTAGCTTTGTGACCTTGAACAAGTCCCTTAACCTCTCTGAACTTTGGTGATAATAATAACACCACTTTTACCTAACTCGCAGGGCTGTTATAATGCAAGGATGAATGAGATGATATGCGACGGTGCTTTGTACATTGGAAAAGGTATTGCAAAAATTAATTCACATTCCCAAAAGCGATGCAGAGTCTATCATTTGCTGGAATAGTGTTTCTCATTGTGTACTGCCATATGGGCCATGAGGCAGATGACGTTAGGACTGTAAATTACAACCTTTGAGGTGTTGATCCCCTAAACCGGAGCATCTAAGGTTGCTTGATGTTGTGGGGCTGTCCCTCCATAGGGCCAGCTTCCATCTTGGGAAGCCGTGAGGTCTGACCACAGGCAATGCAACTCAAGGGGTGGTGGGGGGAAGAGAAAGGGAGGGGCTGATAAATCAGGAATTTAATTAGCTGAGTGACTCAGGTGGGGAGGGCGAGGCCTAACTGGGCTTCTGTTTACATTAAACAGATTTGATTTGTAATCTAACTCAATTAGCCAGAAATTAAATGCATCTTGAGGCAGAAATATCATGGATGTAAATATTCTCTTGGGGCGGGGGGTACACTAAGTAAAATGACAAGTTTTAATCTCTTTCTGCAAAGTCTTATTTTAGGGATGCTCTGCCTTCCCTCCAGGACACAAATAGCCATCCTCTTGCCCCCTGAACCCCACTCTGTTCTTGCCTTAATCACAGCTGAAGGTGCCATTTCCTTAGCAACCCCAAATACTCACAGTTGGATATGGACAGATAACAGAGTAAATGATTCCCTGATAATATCTTGGCAGTTACTCCAATGTGTTCGGAACCGCTATTTCCATAGAGGTTGAAGAAAAATTGGAGCAGGAATATTTCCTGGTAAGCCATCAAGGAGTCCACCATCAGTGGACTCTCCGTGGGCACATTGGAGCAGGTGCCATTGGAGAAGCATCTTCCTGAGCGACACAAAAGCAAACTAAGCTTCAATTGAACCACTGAAGTGCGTCCCCACTCCTCACAGGAGAGGTGGTTTTTGTCGGTGTCACCTGGGAGCAAACCCGTGAGGGGGGGAGATTGAATCCAAACAAAAATTATGATTGAGGAGAAATGCAGTGTCTCCACCCTCAGGACTCTTCTACTGTGACCCAGAACCCAAGATCTTCTGCTCAAAATCCACCACGTGTGCTGCTGGCTGTCTGTCTGCATCCTCCACCACAGAGCAGGACCTCAGACGTGGACATGTGAGCCACGACTCCGGACACAGCTGCCCCAGGGAGAGGAGGGGTTCCCGGGCACCGACTGCGAGCGTGACAGCGCCACAAGCCTCGCTCCAGCCAGGTCCCCGGCACCAGCGTCTGCAGCTCCTGCGCTGGGTCTTCCCTGGCCGCTCCTCCTTCTTAGATCCCAAAGTCCTTCCTCTGGGCCAGGGCGAGGTAAACTTCAGACCTGCTTTGTTCTGGGGTACATGTTGATACGTGGGGTAAGCGGTTGCTAATTCTGAGTAGGGGCACGAGGAGAAGGGGAATCCACGACTGTGGTCCTTCCAGGGTGGGCGGTGCGGAACAGCGGGACTCTTGATGCTGGGGGAGCGCATGGCGCAGGCATCACCAGCCCGCATGCTGGGACCGGCACTGAGCTTTCAGGGTGAATGAGCACAGCCCTTACCCGGCCCTCGACCATCCTCTAGCCGGCCCTCTCCTCTCCCACCAAGGCAAAATTATGTCTGTAAGTCTCCTTTTGGCCCCTGGAGGGCAAGATCATTTTCCACTGCATGTTGGGTCCTTCTGGTTTGACATTTGCTCCCAGAGCCTCCCATGCCTACTCCACGCACTCCAGCGTCTATCTTCTCCCACACTCCTCCCAGCCCTCGCTTCTGGACTCCTCTCGGCTCCTTCATTCTGCTACTCTGCATTATCTCAGCTAAGAACTTCATTAGCCTTCTCAGTTTGCTGCTGCCTTGACACCTGGCGTCACTGCACCACCTGCACGATTCCTGCCGCCAAAGCCCTTGGCCTGGACGGCTGCATCCACGTAACCCCTCCTTGGGGCTCCGCCCTGTCTGAGACTCCAGGACTAATTCCCCTCCCCCGCCACATACACACCAGGACCAGTTGTGACTCCCAGCAGAGGATATATAAGGACCCCTTTTAAGGCAGATCTTTCTGGACCCAGTCTTCCTGCCTCACACAGCCCCCCCTGATCTTCCAAAGGGTGGTCCACATCTGGGAATATCAATAATCGTATTCTATGAGATTCTGATTGAAGGTTTATAGGAGAGAATAGCCCATTTATGCTCAAGTAGAACTCTGGGTCTCTCCCTCTTTGGAATGTTGGCAGAAAATTCTTATGGGATTACTTTGAGGCACTTGTGTTCTGTGGCTGACACTGAGAAGTTTCCTTGTAATCAGGCAATTATGGTTATAAAGATACAGTAGATATGGTCCAGCCATTCCCATCTAAGGAAAGTCAGCAAAGCTTAAACTGCTGTACGCAGATACTACTGCTAACTCAATTTCTCTGGGCCCCAGGTTCCTAGAAAGTGGAATGGAAGGGGATTAGATAATCACTGAGGCTTATTAGTTCCCTGAGTAAACAATTGCTAAACTGAACATAAGGCAGGTCTGTCCTCTCACATGTCTGCTGCCTCCCTCCCTTGCTTAGCTATGGGCCAGAATTTGAAAGAGTCTTTATTAAAAAGAAAATAGATCTCAAATCAATAACCTAATTTTCCACCTGAAGAAACTAGAAAAAGAAGAGCAAACTAAACTCGACCTATACAGAAAGAAGGAAAAGATAAAGACTAGAGCAGAAGTAAATGAAACAGAGAATAGAAAAAAAGTAGAGAAAATCAATGAAATCAAATGTTGTGTCTTTGAAAGATCAAAAATATTGACAAAGCTTTAGATAGAATGGCCAAGAAAAAAAAAAAAACAGAAAGAAAGAAAAGAAAAGACTCCAATTAGTGAAATCAGGAATGAAAGAGGAAACGTCATTACTGGATTATAAGAGAATACTATGAACAAATGTATCTTAGATGAAATGAACAATTTTCTATAAAGACAAAAACTACTGAAACTGACTCATGAAGAAATAGAAAAACTGAATAGACTTATAACAAGTAAAAAAAGATTGAATTAGTATTTATAAAACTTCCCACAAAGAAAAGCCAAGTACCAGGTGGCTTTGTGCATGAATTCTGCCATGGGTGAAACCTTTAAGAAAGAATTAACACCAATACTTCGCAAACTCTTTCCTAAAGTAAAAGAGGAGATAACACTTGCACAACTCATTCTTTGAGGCCAGTATTACCCCAATCTCAAAATCAGACCAAGACATCACAAGAAAACTACACATTGATATTCCTTACTGAAATAACACGAAAAGCTTCAAAATATTATCACACTGAATCCAGGAGTATATCAAAAGAATTATACATCATGGCCAACTGGCATTTATCTCAGAAATGTAAGGATGGTTCAACATATGAATATCAACCAATGTAATATTCATTAATAGAATGAAAGGGGAGATAACATATGATCATCTTAGCAGATAAAGAGAAAGCATTTGACAAAAAAAAATCCAACACTCTTTATGTGTAAAAAAAATTTAACAAACTGAGAATAAAAGGGAACTTCCTCAATATGATAAAGACTATCTATATGAAACCTTCAGGTAATATCAGATTTACTATTGAAGAAATAGATGCTTTCTCCGTAAGATCAGAAGTAAGACAAGGCTGTCTGCTCTTGCCACTTCCATTTAACATTGTACTGGAGGTTCTAGCAATTAGGTAAGAAAAAAAAATAAAAAGCATACAGATGGAAAATAAAGAAATAAAACCATCTCTATTTACAGACAATATGATTTTGTATATAGAATGGTTTAAGCAATCCATTAGAATACTATTAGAACTAATTAACAAGGTCAGTAAGGGCCAGGCACGGTTGGCTCATACCTGTAATCCTAGCACTCTCGGAGGCTGAGGCAACAGGATCTCTCAAGGACAGGAGTTCAAAACCAGCCTGAGCAAGAGTGAGACTCTGTCTCTACTAAAAATAGAAAGAAATTAGCCAGACAATTAAAAATATATAGAAAAAATTAGCTGGGCATGGTGGTGCGTGCCTGTGGTCCCAGCTACTTGGGAGGCTGAGACAGGAGGATCACTTGAGCCCAGGAGTTTGAGGTTGCTGTGAGCAAGACTGATGCCATGGCACTCTAGCCCAGGCAACAGAGCAAGACTCTGTCTCAAAAAAAAAACAAAAAAACAAGGTCAATAAGTTTACAAGATAAATATATAAAAATTAATTGTATTTCCATATACTAAAAATGGACAATCTGAAAATAAAAGCAATTCAATTTACAATAGCTACAAAAAATACTTAGGAATAAATTTAAAAGAAAGAAGCACAAAACTTATACACTGAAAACCAACAACACTGCATTGAAAGAAAGAATGCACAAATAAATGGAAAGAAAACTCATGTTCATGGATTGGAAGACTTAATATTGTTAAATAGCAATGCTCCCCAAGTTGATCTACAGATAGATACTAGGTTCATTTTTTTTTTTTACCTTTTTTTTACTTTTTGTTCTTTAATCTTTGGCTTGGAAATACAAGGGGCCCAGAATAGCTAAAATGGTCTTGAAAATGGGGAAAAAAGAGGACTTACATTTCCCTGTTTCAAAACTACCACGCTACAGTGAGCTGTGCAGTACTGGCTTAGACAGATAGATCAATGGAATAGAATTGAGAGTCTAGAAATAAACCTATACATTAATGGTCAATTGATTTTCAACAAGGGTACCAAGACCATTCAACGGGGAAAGATTAGTCTTCTCGACAAATGTGCTGGGACAAGATATCCACATGCTAGAGGACACACCACAAAGAAAGTGGATAAGAGACCTAAATGTAAGAGCTAAAAGAATAAAACTCTTCAGGGGAAAAATAAACCTGTAAGAGTAAATCATTGTGACCTTGGATTAGGCAATGAGTTCTTAGCTATGACACCAAAAGCATGAGCGATGAAAGAAAAAAACAGATAAATTGAATTTTATGAAAATTTAAAAATTTTGCACTTCAAAGGACAACATCAAAACATGAAAAGACAATTCACAGAATGGGAGAAAATAATGTCTGTAAATCATATATCTAATAAAGGACTTTTATCTAGAATATATTAAAAACTCTTATAACTCAGCAATAAAATGACAATCCAATTTACAAATGGGCAAATCGTTTGGATGTATATTTCTCCAAAGAAGATACATAAATGGCCAAAAAGCACATGAAAATAGGCTCGACCTCATTAGTCATTAGAAAAATGCAAATCCAAGCCACAAGGAGATACCAGGTCCCATTAGGATGGCTATAATTAAAAAGACAATTACACATAATGCGTGCAATGCGCACCATCTGGGTGATGGACACGCTTGAAGCTCTGACTTGGGAGGGAAAGGGGAGAAGGGAAACGTACGTAACCTAAACATCTGTACCCCCATAACATGCAAGTAGAAAAAAAAAAGACAATTACAAGTGTTGGCAAGGGTCGGAGAGAGTTGAACCCTCATGCACTGCTGGTGAAAATGTAAATGGTTCTGCTACCTTGAAAAACAACTTAGGCAGTTCTTAAAATGTTTAACTGCTAGGTACAACACCAGGAGAATTCAAGTCAAATGTCCACACAAAAACTTGTGCATAAATGTTCATAGCAGCATTATTCGTAATAGCTCAAAATGGAAATAATCCAAATGTCCATCAGCTGATAAATGTATCAATGAAATGTGCTATATCCATAGAATAAGATATTAAGTGGCTATAAAAAAGAATGAAGTTCTGATATATGTTATCATGAATAAGCATTGAAAACATGCTGAGTGAAGGAAGCCAGACAGTAAAGGCCGTATGTTGGAGGATTCCATTGATATGAAATGTCCAGAATAGGCGGGGGAGTGGGGAGTGACTGCTGATAGATACGGGGTTTCAAATTAGTGCGGTAAGTGTTCTAGAATTAGTGGTGCTGGACTCACAACTCTTTGAATTTCCTCCAAACCACTGAATTGTACACTTTAAAAGTGTGAACTTTATAGTATATAAATTGCATCTCAGTAAAGCTGTTACATAAAAATAAAAGCCTCCAGGGGCTCTGCTTGCCTCCAGCAGAAAGTCCAGGCCCCAACAGCAGAGGCAGCCCTGCCCACCTTGGCCACACCTTCTTGGATTTGATAGTCCACATTCCAGATCCCACCATACCGATTCTTACCTCCACGTCCTAGAGCTCAAATTAACATTACATCCGGTGCTAAAATGTCCTTCCCCTTCTTGTCACATTGCTATTTTACTTTCTTTAAAAACATTTTATGATAAATTTTATTTGAGCACACAGAAAAACAGAAAGACTGATGCAACGAACACCCACCACCTAGATGCAACAATTACTTTTCATGTGTAACTCTCCAGCGTCGTCTAATGCGCGGCCCAGGCCTCGCTTTGACCCATTAGCCTGAGTGTCTTTTATGGTTTTTCTTTCTTTCCAAACCAGGCTCCCACAGGAAGAAACACACGCTGCATTTGATTGTCATGTCTCTTAAGTCTCTCAAAACACGGATCTTTTTCAAAATCTAGAACATTTCCCCCCATCATATAATATTTAAGTCTCTCATAATGCCTCTTATTTAAAAGACTGGGGCTGGCGGTTTCATAAAATCTCCCACAGTCTGGATTTGTATGATTTTTTCCTTTTGGTGTTACTTAACTCGTTCGTCTATTCTCTGAACTTCTGTGAAGCGGCAGTTAGAAGTAAAGGTTAATTAAATTCAAGTTTTTTAGAAAGCATACTTCACAGGAGATGTTATGTGCGTCATGTTACGATGTATCAGAGGCACGTCGTGTTATTAAAGCTCATGTTGGCACTCAACCCGTGACACGTCCCTTTTTATAGTATCCCTTTAATTGCTAACCGGTTGTATGTGTTGGGGGATGTATTTTGCTATAAAGTTAATTCAGGGCTATAACTCTGCACTTCTTTCTTATAAAATGATATTACCTCCCTGACTCGTTGAGGATAAATGCTGTGTTAACAATTGGGATAGAAAAAGGTGAATGAAATACAGCTCCGGTCCCCAGGGATAAGACAGTACATACACGTAGTGTCCCTGCACACCATTGTGCGGACAAGGACAATGCCTTCGACAATGTCCAGCGACTGATCGGGGCCTGATCCAACCTTCAACCTCCAAACTCCAAACTCGCAGGGAAGGGTGGCCTGGGAAACTCCCCAGACCCTCCCCTCACCTCCGGGGTGCGCTGCACCCAGGGCCTGCCACACAGAAAGGCTGAAAGCCCAGGGAGTAAACAAATATAAAAAATCAATGAAATAATGTGTGGCTGTTCCTTTAGCACCAGACATAGGATTTGGCTCTTGCTGTCCCAATGTTTACATGTAGAAAAATAAACATTGGTTTGCACTTCACACCAGGCAGGCATGCAAGCTGTTATTAATTCCAACCAAAAACCCATCCACATTGCTTTCAACTCACTGGGCCATACGGAACCAGATTCGCACAAGCCAAGAGTTTCCTTACTCTGTGGTCGGCGGGAAAGCCAGAAGAAATGGAATTCTATTCAGTACAGACCTGGGACTTGCTTTTCAGACAAAACTTGATATTCCACTTCCCTCTGTGCCTGCATAGAAACCCCATTTCGGGGCACTCTCAACACTCAAGAACTACATGGGATTGATATACTGATCACTCGGAAAGGTTGATTTGATTGGTTTGATCCCTGGAGGCCCAATCAGGATTGATTGTAGAAATGCAGCCCTGTCTGGAATTGCTAAAAGAAAGTATGCAAGAAAAAGGAAGCCAGCAGAATTCGTACAATTTTTGCAGCAAATAAACAAGAGTGTTCCTGCAGTTCCTTGATCCTGCTGCAGTCCATCTGGAAGCAGTCAGCAATTCCTGGTGCACATTTCTGCGCTATGCCACCTTCCCCTAGACGATTCTCTGGCACAGCCCGGGATGCTCCCTGAAGACAGTGGGATCGATGCAGGGAGCTCTGATCCATGGAAATGACATCCATACTGGCTTTGCTCCTGATGAAGTAGCGCTGATTGCCTTTGCACGTATCTTCCATCATCATCAGCGGCCTCAGCTTCCCTTCTGCAGATAAGGATGTAGAAAAACAACACACTGAGCAGAGAGAGCTGAAGATGCGCAATTCAGCCAACGATCACAGGCACATAAAGGGCAGCACAGCAGGATAAAATAAAAACAAGGTGTCTGAGTCCCAGCAACACGATGGCAAATCTCGATCACCATCGCACATGTGTTCCCTCCACCTGTCAAAGACACTCTGGCCACCTTTTGTCTCAGCACCCAATCTCTTGCTTAACATCTTTTCTGGGAAAGTATCTCTCAGGTACGTTTTTTATTACCAGGTGGTGAAATAAATGGCTCTTTGGTAAATCAAGACATATATAGCTACTCTGTAAAACCTCTTTTTATTATAATATTCATCTTTCTACCTCTGGCGAAAGACCAAAATAAAGTCCAAGTTGTTTGACAAAATGCCATGCGGCTCTGAAAACTATAGTCTTGCTCTACAGTATGACGCGTGATATATATTTTTATTACTCAGGAGCTTGCATTTAAAAGTTATGCGACGGCCCGTGCTGAGCGCACCTGGCAGGATAGCTTGTGACTACCGGGAGGGAAAAGCCCCATGTATTCCAACTTTCGTTCTCTCTACGGTCACCAAAAATGAATTTCTCCTGGCAAACAGTTTATTTCGCAAATAGGTTTCAGTGATTCATAGGCTGCTGAAAAATAGCATCTTGAAATTTATTCTTAAACATGCTGCTTTATAAACTTAGTTCACACATATGGTGTTTCCCAGGCAAACATTCAGAGACACAGGGATCTGTAAGCCTGTGGCAGGGAGGAAACCACGAAGTTGAAGCAGACCAGCTCCCTGGTACCTACCGGGAAGGGAGACCGTGCACGGCCTCACCAGGATGGGTGGGCGCAGGCAGGTGCGTGCAGGGGAACTGATCTCGAAATCGAAGTGGGTAGAATCAGCGTGAAGAGGAGGGCAGGGGAGGGCAGCGGAGGGAAGGAAGGGCGCCCTCTTCTCTCCTTTCCCCCTTCATCCTCTTTATCCTCAGCCCCCAAAACAAAACGGTCTTTTTCATTGTTTTGTGTTTTGTAAGAAAAAAACTCCAAATTATTCTGAGTAGTTCACAGAGCAGGAGCCACGTGTCACCTGGAGCACAGAGAACGCTAGTGTTTGGATGGTGAGCAGAGGGCAGAATTCAGAAATAGAACGAAGCTCGGTAACTCCAAGCGCAGGGCCAGACGCCTGGAAACAGGATTGCAACAGTTCAGAAAGCTAACGTGGGACTGGACTCTGCAACCCGGGCAGAAAGGTGTCTAGAGGGAAAAGCAAGTGCCCTGCAGGACAAGTCAACATGACCCTGCCATGGTGGGATCACGGCTTCTCTCAGCCAGCAGGCTTCCCTGGTCTTCTGACAGACGGTGGGGCCACGAGCAAAAGCAATTTCTCTGCACCAGATAAGGATATAAAGGCCTGGGTTCTCATTCTAAGTAAGAAAGCTCAGTTTGGATCTCATTTTCCTCCCCTGTAAAATCTTCCCCAAGGGGCCCTGTACGCTCTTTACACATAAATCATCTTTATTGCACGCAGTTCAGGAACACAACAAGAAAGGTGAAGCAAGTTCAGAAAAATCTCTGAGCTTGAGAACTTTAAGAACCTAAGTGCCCGCCCAAGTGATGAGACACCAAGTTGGGGCTGAACCACACATGTCCCCGTCCCCGGGACAGAGCTCTTCTTCTTTTTTTTGAGACAGAGTCTCACTTTGTTGCCTGGGCTAGAGTGAGTGCTGTGGCATCAGCCTAGCTCACAGCAACCTCAGACTCCTGGGCTCAAGCGATCCTCCTGCCTCAGCCTCCCAAGTAGCTGGGACTACAAGCATGTGCCACCATGCCCGGCTAATTTTTTTTCTATATATTTTTAGCTGTCCAATTAATTTCTTTCTATTTTTAGTAGAGACGGGGTCTCGCTCTTGCTCAGGCTGGTCTCAAACTCCTGAGCTCAAACAATCTGCCCGCCTTGGCCTCCCAGAGTGCTAGGATTATAGGCGTGAGCCACCGCGCCCGGCCAACAGATATTGACTTATTTTTATTTATTTTTTTATTTTTCTAATTTCTTTGTAGAGACAGGGTCTCACTATGTCGCTTAGACTGGTCTTGAACTCCTGGCCTCAAGCAGTCCTCCTGCCTTGGCCTCTCAAAGTGCTGGGATTACAGGCTTGAGCCACCGTGCCTGGCCCAGGGACAGGGCTCTTCTGAAGCCACAGGGAACGGAAACACAGGGCAAGGGCAGAAGCGTCCGTCTCCCTTCCACATCCACCTCCCTCTCTCTTGCCACCAGGGTGTTGAAGGGGCCCACGAGGGTACCCTGTAGCTTGGAGTTCTCTCCCCACGGCTGTCAGGGGATGCTGGAAGAAGCAGTGAATAGTGATACATTATTTAGAGTAATAAAAACAAAATGACAATACCCAACTTCTACTGGGCACTTACTATCTTTAGGCACTGAGCTAAATGCTCTATATGCAGCATTTATTAATATTTCTGATGCCTCATAACAACCTTATGAGGTGGATGCTATTATTATTCCTATTTCCACAGGTGAAGAGACAGTGTTGGGGGGGCTACTTGCTCCAGATGACACAGTGTGTCCATGAAGAAGCCGAGACACAGCCCCGGCCCTGCCTGCCTCCGGAGCCGGAGCTTGTACCCAGCGTGTCTTCAGCCGGGAAGTGGAGGAGGGGGGAGGATGGTGGCTTTAGAGCACCCATGTCTCCAAGAAGGAGAGCGCGTGACAGGCTGTCAGCCTGCAAGGTGGGTTCGGGGCTGAGACTCAGTTGCACTCACATTTCTCTCCATTCCTCGACTGCACACTGATCTGAGCCCCAAATCTGAAGAAAAGTGAGAGGAAATGGGACCATGCAACCAGAAGAGGAAGGGACTGAGATCTGGAAGGGGATGGAGCAATGTCATTGTCATCTTCAGGTATGAGAAGGGACCTCATCCAGATCACTAGGAAGCCCTCTCCTCCATTCCCAATGGAGAGAGGACAGTGAGATGCACCTTCACGTTGCGGCCTTAAGAAACGACAGGGAAAAGGGCATTTCTTGAGGAGTTGCTGACCACTGGAAGCTGCTAGAAAGGGAACAACGTTTTCTCTGAGCTCCCTGGCAGAAGGGAACATTTCTGGCATGTCAGTGTGTCTCTGTTCATTGCAACATCGAAAAATTTTAAATCAAAAATGAGATTTCCAGAAATGTGCTTCCCTAAATTCTTTCATACGGGTGGGCTATTAATATGGAAATGAGGAAAGAATTTAATCATGTTTGACTGTTTGCTGGAAAGAAAGCAAACATGCTGATATGCTAAGTATCATCAGATTTGTTAAATGGGGCCAGGATTACGGGGCTGATAGGGGACTGATGGATTTCTTGCTGCTCATTATCCCTATTGAACGGCTGGAATAAATTCAACACCGAGAGCGGCCAGGTCAGGGCGGGGCTGTCAGCGTCCCTGCACCTGGCGCTGTGCTCCTCAGGAGCCCTCGGCCTTGGCAGTGACCTGGAAACCTGGCTCTCACGCCCCCCCTAAGAGTGGCCCCTCCCAGGGCAGGGCGGGTGCAAGGCTCTGAGCAGATCAAAGGACAGGCTCAATTAAGAATCCCTCTCTTGTATATAATTGATTCCTTTTTACAAAGTGTTTCTATGTACGTTGTTTTGGTTAACCCTAAAACTCCAGTGAGAGTGGAAAGACAGATACTTTA
The DNA here is from genome assembly GCA_963575035.1 of Avahi laniger. Taxonomy (NCBI): domain Eukaryota; kingdom Metazoa; phylum Chordata; class Mammalia; order Primates; family Indriidae; genus Avahi; species Avahi laniger. The sequence goes on along the minus strand of CAUYSK010071478.1, from coordinate 23,294 downwards.
ATCTTGCCAATTTATAGGTCAATAAATGAGGCCCAGAGAGGTGCAGGGGTTTGCCCAGTGTTGCTCAGCTCACAGACAGACAGAATCTGGGACCTGCCTATTGCACCACAGCACTGACCAGCACCAGTGGGTCCATGGCGTGCCTGGCTCAGCCCCCTCAGGCCCCAGGTCCCACGTGGGCTCCTGTCCCAATCAGACTCCACTGGATGCAGGTGTGGGGCTAGTCTTGCTCCCAGCGACCAGGGAGGCAAGAGCCTCAGGGTGAGGCTCTTCTTAATTAATTAATTGGTCTCTTCAAGAAAAATGTATTGCGTGGCCATCACATAGCCCCTGGGAAGGTCACAGCCAACAAGAAAGAAAAGTTCCTGCTTTTCTGGAGTTTCTAATGAGGGCTGTGCTCCCCAGACTTTAGTGCACGTGTGAATCATCCAAGGACCCTGGACAAAGCGGATTTTGATTCAGCAGTCTGGGCTGGGCCTGAGATCCTGCATTTCTAACAGGTGATGTCAATGCTGCTGGCCCATGGACCACACTTTGAGTAGCAAGGCCCGAGGCTGGGCAGAAGAAACTATTAACAGAGGATAACAATAGGATGTGGTAGGACCTAAGACTGGGAGTTTATAGGATGATCTAAGGGCGCAAAATAGGGGCACCTTTTCAGACTTTGGAGGTAAGAGAAGGCCTTCCTGGGAGAAAGGAAGGTATTATCTAAAGCTGGAGTAGAAATTAGGCATGCAAGTGGTAAATGTGATCCACTATGGGCTATGATATCTGTGTGTGCAAAGTCCTACAAGCAAGAATGAAAGCATGAAGCTTTCAAGTGTGTAAGAGTTTATTTGGACTCAGGAAGCTATCAAGGGAGGGCAAGGAGGCACGATAAAGGTGTCATGTTTGTAGCTCAGGGAGATGTGGAACTATTGAAGGGTTGAAAGCAGGGCACTGATAAGGTCTGCATTTTTCAAAGTTCACCCAGGCTGCCACAGACAGAATGGGTTGGAGGGGACTGGCAGCCTGGAATTGGAGGGAGAGTTGGGAGGATGTGTTCTAGTAATACAGGAAGGAGGTGTGGGTGGCTTGAACTAAGGCTGTGGCCACAGGCTGGAGAGAAATGGGCAGATTAAAGATATCTTATGTGGGAGGTCCGCTCAGCTTGATCACTGATTGGAGGAGGGCGTGTCTGCTGTGCTGGGTGTGGCGGAGGTGGAGGTAGGTGGGTAGGGTGTGCCATCCATTATACCCTTGACCTTGTTGCGCAGTTCCTAAAACCAAGTTTTGTTTTGTTATGTTTTGTTTTGTTTTTCTTTTCTTCCTTATGACTAAGTGCTTGCTTATCCAGCAATGGTCTTTATCATAGTCTCTGAAACGTGTCGGTTTCTTTTCTAAGTCTTGTTCCTACCTGTCCTCTTGGGAACTGAAGTCCCCAGCCCCCTGCCACTGCCTGCGTGTCAGCTTATCCTGCTGCCTGTAACTGGTTTCCAGAATGTCTAATGATCTCAACTTCTTTCCTCCTGAACTGCTGAGTCCCAACCCTTCCAGGTCAAGTAAATCATGTCGTTGACTGGTCAGACCAGGATATCGAAATGTGTCCAATCAGAGCCCTGCTGAGCTAGGATTCAGTGCATTAGATTTCCAAGCAAGTAAGTATATTTTAAACCAAGTCAACCTCTTAATTGAACATTAGTTTTCTTTACTGTTAATTATGAAGAAGAGAACATTTGTCCCACTAAGAGTAAATATCTCTCTGCATTCCCCTCTGAGGCCCACTTGTTTCTGCCGATGACTTTATTAAAAGAAAAACTGGATCTGCCTATGGGCATCAGAGTGTGAAACAGGTTTTTGATATAAATGAACCTCCTGAGATCAATTCTGAAAATGTTGATTGAAAAGAACCAACTGAGAGACCAGGAACAGTCATTCACCTTTTGAAGTCAGGGAGTATAGGTGCAGGGAGCTAAATAAGGGCGTAAAACACATGATCAGAAATTGGAAGAGTACAAAAAAAGCCCATCACGTCAACATCCATCATTACGAGCCTGCATTGCCTGCATGTGTGTCAGGATTTGCAGACATGGAAGGTGACCCCATGAATATAGACGTGAGATTTCAGAAACCTGCTGAAGACCTGCAGACTCACATTCTACCCAGAGGCCCAAGGCTATGACTTTTTGACTCTGGGCTCAAGAAAAACTTCTTGTGAAGGGCACATCCTTAGCCACAAAGTCTGTTTATTACCTACTCAAAGACGATCTTCAACTGTTGGGTGCAGATGAGAGATAGTCTGTCTTTCTGTCTTCCCCAATCCCGGCCTTCCCTTGTACTGCGGCATCATAGCAGTAATGAGCTGCCCATCGCCTTGCACAGGTAAACAAACAGGCTTTCCCCATGCTCGAACCAGAAGATAAAAGGCTTTGGGTTGAAAAACATGCTCCCTGATTTTTTGCTTGCAAGTAGCATTTCTTCTTGGAACCATAGCATTTTGACCTTAAAAGCTGGAGGAGAAACGGCTAAGGCGAATGAAGCAGGAAGTAACAGCAGCCAGCACCGGAGTTTTCACAGCACAGTCTCCGCATCGAGGACAGCAGGTTTCCTTTTTCTGAAAAGTTGCAGATATAGAGCTGTGAGAAAGGAGATTGGAGCAGAAAGGTTGTTGTGACTTCATCTCTCCTCATCCCCGATGCATCTTGTCAGGGGGATCTGGGGCCCTTCTAGAAAGTGCGGCATGTACTAAATTTCTTATACTCTAGTGCCGCCTTCTCTTCTCAGACTCGCTGAGTGAGAGAACTTAGTTGGAAACAACACAGGCACATACAGAGCCATCGGGGTGTCCCACATCAGAGGACCCCTGTGACAGGTCCCCATTGCAGGTGACACAGGCCTGCTGGGATGCACTGAGGAGACGGAGAACAGGAGGGAGGCTGAGGTGGGCCACAGGTGGCCTCTGGGCAGCTGTGAGGGCAGGCCACAGGTGACAGCAGCCTTTGGTGGCAGCCTCTTGGAGGTCTGCAGCAAACGCGCTGGCCCAGCCAAAGGGCAAGACCAGCAGACACTGAAGCCCGCGGGAGAGCTGACCAAAACACGGCAGGGCTCTCATGCCAGGAAAATTTGGATTCTAGTCAAAATGTCAAGGGAAATAAGAAAGAACCCAATGACTTGAGCTGACAGACAGGGCCAAGGTGCTGTCATCAGAAATAAGGAGAACCCGATGGCAGACCCAGGCTCAGACGAAAGCAGGGTGGACAAAACTCCCCTGTGCTGGGCCCCTGAGCTCCCCCGAGAGCCTCAGGCATGAGTTGCACGTGGAAGCAGAGAAGAAGGGGCCTGGCGCTGTGGACAGGACTCCTGGTGGGCAAGGTACAGCCCCTTGTCACACTATGTCACTGTCACGTCAGACAGAACCTGTGGGGCTCGGAGGAGGAATAGCAGATGCTTCTTTAGTCAACATGTAGGAATAGGCTGGTCAAAGGGCAGAATCGGACACGTTGAATGCAAATCAATAAGCAAAGGTTTGTAAAAGAATGCACGCACTTGACTCAAATCAGTGGGGATGGGCCCTCTCTGGGTAGTGGTGTAGTGCCCTAGGAGGGGCTCAGAACTGCCTAACATGGTCTAGTCCCTGAGTATAGGGCTTGTGGCTCTGGGTGTCACCCCATTTTAAATTGCAATTCGAAACTCACCTCTTTGATGAAGTAGCTATTTTTTTAAAAATTTCCTGTCAAACTTTTATACGCCCAAATAGACTCTCTCAGCTCTGGCTTTCTTTCTCCCCTTTTTAGCAAGTCCGCAACCAAATGCATGAGGATGATGCAGGTGGAAAACGATTGTTACCTTGAGAACGTTTCACTTCATGACAACTATCTTTATGAACAAACGTTTAGTTAGCATGGGACTGTTATAGGAATAAAAGACATGGGTAGTATTTAATCATAACAATTATTTAATATGCAATTTATAAATACCCATAAAATTGAAGTCCATTATCCTTTACCGACAGGTAGTAATGATAGTGTTAGCTAGAGTAACTAAGCTAAACAAATAATTAAATTTGACAATCGAATGCCTCTAATCAATAAATTTGCCAAAGGCCTTTCCCTGTTAATGGGTCCTTAACAAAAGATGAATTTTCAGCTTTACATTTTTAGGATATAAATTAGGATATAAGTTTTAGAATATAAACAGCAGGTATGTTGATAATCTATGTGGAAACGTAAAAGATCCAATCCAACAGATACGTATTACTTGCCATGTATGTGGTACTTATGGGATACAGAGATGCTCTCGAGGCTCTTACCATCTGGAGAAGGTGACTGGGAAGCATTTGTAAATCACAAGCTACCAGGAGTGAGAGAAAACCTGAAAATACAAGGCAGATGAAGTAAACTTTTGGAGGAGGCAACAGAGAACAGAATTTGGGAAGAGAAGTTGACCTTGAATTGAAAAGGGAACATCCCTTTGTCTGAAAATGAAAGGAGGGAACGAAGTGTGGGTTTCAATATAAATAAGTGTGTGGTTGGGATTCTTTGTGCTCTATTGCCTTTTTCTTCCTGATAAAGCAGGACACATGCAGTTTGCCAAGGGTGAGGACGTCAAAGGGGAGAGGAATGGCTAGAGACCCTGAGGAAAGTGGAAAAAGGTTAAAATCATAGTTGATAAAACAGAAGGAAATTGTTTTTCTGCACTCAAGGTCCAGCCAAGGCAGAAGATCAAGAACTTGTAGTGATGCCAATCAACAGGCTGAGGAACCTTCTCCAGTAGGGCTAGCAGCCTGCTATTAACAGTAGACGATTTATGGAATGGATGCATTATTGGGGGTTTCTTGGGAAGATGCAAGAGATGAAGATGGGTACCAAGGGGTCAAGCATGCTCATGAACCAGGCTCAGCTCCAGCTTGTGTTGGAAGGACAGAGAGGCCTCAGGGAGGCCAGGAGCAGAGCACCAGCGCTGGGAGTCTCTTGCTGGAGGAGGAGGTGTTGTGGTGATAAGGCCACGAGAGTGGGAAATAAGAGGTGAAGAGCTCTAAAGTAGAGCAGTTTGCAGCAGTGGCAGGTTCCTTGGTGTAAGGAACCTCCAGGCCTCGGTTCAGTACCCGTTTGTGGCCTGTTAGGAACCAGGCTGCACAGCAGGAAGTGAGCAGTGGGCAAGCAAAGCTTCATCTGTATTTACAGCCGCTCCGCATCGCTCGCGTCACTGCCTGAGCTCCGCCTCTTGCCAGATGGGTGGCGGCATTAGATTCTCAGAGGAGTGTGAACGCTTCTGTAAATTGAGCATGCGAGGGATCTAGGTTGTGAGCTCATCATGAGAATCTAACGCCTGGTGATCTGAGGTGGAGCTGAGGCAGTGACTAACACTGGGGGGCGGCTGCAAATACAGATTAGCATTAGCAGAGATGTTCGACTGCCCAATAAGTGTAATGTACTTGAATCATCCCAAAACCATCCCCTCCACCCCATCCATGGAAAATTTGTCTTCCATGAAACCAGTCTCTGGTGCTAAAAAGGTTAGGGAACAGTGTGGAGTTGGAAGTCTCCGGATTTGAGACTCTTAAGGAACTGTGAGGTTAGGCTGTTTGATGGACTATTTACGTCGATCCTGAAGTCCTCGCTGATGGTAGCAGGACCAGGTACAGGATAAGTCAGTGGCTGGCCTCCTAACAAGAGCATGGGTGACTTGGAGGCTGGCAGACAGAAGGAACAAGGAGAGATGGTGATTGTAGCAGCTGACGTTGGCAGGCTGAAATCTGTCTGGGGAATCCCTACCTCGGGAGGTGGTGGCTTCCTTTCACTAGGAAAGCGGGACGCTTTCTCAGACTCCCTTGCAGATGGCATATGGGCACGTAGCCAGGCTCTGCCAATCGGACACGCCTGCCGCCACTCCCAGCAGAAATCTCGGCTTTGTACGCATCATGCAGAAGCCACTCCGGAGGGGGATGGCCACCAAATCCGCATGCCCAGTTTCCAGCTGCAGAGGCATTGCAGTGGACAGCAGCCTCCAGGAGTGCTCGTGCTGAGTGGGCAGTGGGTTTTCAACAGACCGATTCTGCAGGGTGATTTTGGGCATCGCTCCTGGTTGCATAACCTGAGAACCTGGTTCTTCAGTCAGGACCCGCACTGCCTCCCACTACACCATCCCTCCACGTGATTCTGTGGCTCCCCTGCATCCTCCGGACACATTCATTTTTCAGCCCCCATCAGCCAGCCAGTTTCTGTTGCTTACACCCAGGCGGATGCTGACTGATACTGTGCTGTAGCCAGACTGACAGCACCTCAGAGGAGGAAGGGTTTTCGCACAAGAGTGCGAGAGGAATGACTGGGAAGATGATTTGGAAGGTGGAACTGTTGACCATGACTGACCTCGTCCTCTTACGTCCTCTCCTCTCTCATCCCAATACCGCTCTGCGCTTCCTGGAGGACGTCACTTTCCCTTGTAGTCTTCTGAGGTGGAGAAGGTTCATGCTCCCACCCTACACTTACCTGTCAAAAGGGTGGGGCTCACCTTCAGGCACCGCACAGGTCTAGGTGGTGGGGCCTGGGGTCTGTAGGTTGGTCAGTCCCCATCAGGTTTGGCGTCGTGTCCAGGGAGTGTGGTCTGTAGCGACGGCTGCAGTTGCTCTCCGGGAGCTGTGCCGCGGAGCGAGTGGTTAGCCGCCTCTATCGGTCTGGCCGGGCACCAGCGGAGGAACCCCACATTTTGGTGGAGTCGGCCTGATTCAAGGATTCTTATATACAAGACCTGAAGGAATCCCTGAACTTGGGACTTAAAACAGATAATAAAGAACTTGGGTTAAGGTGACTTGAACTCCCAGGGCAGAGTGAACAAAACGGATCTTACTAAATCATTCATTTCTTAAGCATAAATGTAAATAAAGATAGAAATAACATGCAAACATCGTGTTTTAAATATCAGTGTGGTTCTGGTATGAATAGCCTTAGCCATGGGTAATCAGGGAGTAGCTCAGTGCTGGTTCCATCCAAATTCTTTTTCTATTAAGTCATATTTAATGAGATCTTTTTTGCATTCCATTCTGGTCCGTGCCAATTAAAGTCAAACAGTATTTATTACATGTGCAATATCTGACAGGCACCGGGCTGTGTACTGGGATGCAACACAGTTTCATAAAAGGGCCTTACAATTCGTGAAGGGAGACAAGCCATTGCATTGCAGAACTGTGAGAGCACGTGGCCATGTGGGTTTGAGTCAAGCTGGGTATTTCTCTGTAGGATGGTAACACACTAGAAAAAGAGTAATCAGCTGACTTTTCTGAAATTATTCAAAGTCCATATTTTAATACTATTTCTATCATTCTCTCAATTTCTTTCCCTATTTGCAATTTCACAAATGTATGCCGGAACCCAGGGCCACTGAAATTGCAATGTGATTCTCTCCTGGTGTGAAATACTCCAGGGATGTTCTCCACAAACGCCTCCTTCGAAATGCATTCTGGGAATACCTTCTGCCACCCAGTGGGAGGGGTTTCATAGTCCTTGCTGAATTTAAGTTAGAGAAGAACTTCTTCTCCAATTACAGCTGCCCTGACGCTATTTCCCCATCCTGGGTGACAATTTCTCATTCCCCCCTCCACCCCCATCAACTACCCGCCCAGATCCTTTAGCTGAGGTTAAAAGTTGTTCCTTTGTATGAGGCAAAATGCTACCTTTCCAGATGTTTGCAGCTTCTCTGGTTTACCTGTGTGACATATGGATTCCAAAAGCATTTGAAAACTAAAGCTTTTAAAAACTTTACGTATTTTCTCTTGACAGTAATCTCCTCTGCCCACTCGTTAAATGAAAGGATTGTCCCCAATTTAGTCTCTGCTTCTCTGATCTCTCCCTCTGTGCTTGGTAATCTCCTCCACAGAGGCTTGTAGGATGTTGGAATTTGGAAGGATCTTGAGATCACCTACTGTAAATGGTTCCCGACTCCCTTTTGCTGTTCTCCGTACAGCCCTTTCTTCAAAGATGTCTTGCAGAGAATCCAAGATGAGAACCACAGGCAGGGCTTCTGTGTTTGAAATGGGGGTTGGGGGCCACACCCTGCCTGCTGCCTCTTCCCACTCCCACGCAGCAGCCCCCAAGGCAGCCAGCGACATCCTAAGCAGTGCTTCTCAAGTAGGTCAGCTCGGCCTCTCCCACAAGCTTGTTAGGAGACCCAGGCTTCTGCCTTCCACGCCCCTGCCCACCACCCACCAAATCAGATTCTCACCTGGGGGCCTGGGAATCACCACTTTACTCAGCTCCTCTGCTTACTCTCATATTTGTCAAATTTGAGAACCAGTGCTTATTAGTGCATGAGCATAGTTTAAACACTGCTCTTCTGGGACAATCCTGTTATTTTACAAAGGAGACCCTTGAGTCCCAGAGAGATGGAGCCAGACCTCCCAAACAGTGCAGCCCTGTTTTCGCCTCCGCACGGAGAGGTGCTGCCCACAGGGAGTTACCATGGACATCTCAAACTGCAGAGTCAAACTGAATCCACCTTCTGTTCCTGGAGTCCCTGCCATCCCGGGGTCGGCGGTGGCCTTCTGAGGTCGTGAGCTTGGTCTGTGGACCTCAGGTTGTGCTTTCTGCTCGTGACTGTAGGTGCTCCCTGGCTACTGTGTGGTTTCCTGGTCAAAGCCCGTGTCTTGGTGTGGTGGCCGTGCTAAGCCGGACTCATCTTCGCAGGTCCTGCTCAGCACCACGTTCCTTCAGGAAGACCCGACGTGCTCACAGCTGCACTGAAACCTCCATTCTTTGTCCCTGGTAACAGACTCAACACTGTACACACTGGTGGTCCCCAGGCTGGAGGAACATTAGCACCACCTGGGGAGACTTTTGAAAACACCCACCTGGTCCCACCCAGAGATTCTGCTTTAAGTGGCTGGGATGAGCGCTGGGGATAGCTACTTGATAAAAGCTTTACCCACTGCCCAGCCCCTCCCTCTGCCCCCTTCGGTGAGTCTAACGTGAAGTGAAGGTTGGGAACCATTGCTCTAATTTGAATAGAGTTAATAAGGGGCACGTTGGTCTCCCTGGAAAGATTTTAAGACTTGCTAGGGTATGAACAATGTCCTGTTCATCTGTATTTTGCATTTCTTCCTTCCTTTTTGTAATTGCTGAAGGTTGATTGAGCCCTACAGCACGCTAGTATTGAAGACATTATGCTGGGCTCACTGTCTTGCACACAGATGCGGATCTATACAGATATAATGTATTATTATTGCTACCATTTATCCCTTTTACACTGTGACCTCCTGAAAGATCTGTGCCTCTCTGTAACAAATAACCCTACCCCCTGAAAGAGAGCAGTGTCAAGCGTAGAGTACATCTTCTTAGGTGACTGGCCCGCCTGTGTTCAAATTCAAGATCTGACACTTCCCAGCTATAGGATCGAGCAGGTAATTCGATCTCTCTCTGAACCTCAGTTTCCTTGTCCATTAGAAATATTATCTATCTGTGGGATTGTTGTAAGAATTGCAGATGGATGAGAAGCTGGCCTGGGGCTCGCAGTCTGCCCCGTCAATGTGGAGCTTTGTCTTTCCATTTGTAGACAGGGGTTGGCCTTGATGGGTACATCGCAGGCTGTCTAGACTCTCCTGGAGAAAATCAGGAGGGACTGGCTTCTCTCTGCACGTGGGAAAAAGCATGAAGGATAACTCGTAATTTACCAGTCATTTTTTTAAAAGTTAAATGACAAAATGTTGTGAGTGTTTAAACATACTGCAGTTTTAAGACTTCCAAAAGGGGTCAGGTGGTGATTTTCAAAAAAATGGGAAGGATGGCAGACAATACATCCTTCCAAAGAAAAAAAAAATATTTGCAACAAGAAAAGAGTTGATTTAATTTGTAAAAATAGAAATAGGTTGGTAAGTAGGAGACTAGTCCTGGCTCAGCTAGTACCTAGCTGTGTAGCTCTGGAATGTGAGCCACATTTTATTCATTGATTAAATATTTAAAAATATAAAGCAGAATAAAAATGTTAGTCATTTTAAAATCCATTTTCTGAGAGTGAAAAGACTTTTTTTTTTTTTTTAAACAAAAATTGCTCCAAATACTGATATTTGACCGCATGACACCAAATTTTCTCTTCTGGTACTAGTTTCATGATTTTCCTTCTGGATGTGAGTACAAGCAAATGTTTCCTGCATCGGGCCTCAGGAATCCCTGAATCTAGGTTAGAGAATTTCACAACAGCCCAATCTTCCTTATACCTAAACTGAGCTAGAGAATCGCTTATAGTTTCCAAGATGAAGACCTTTCTGTTTTAAATGGTTTCTTACATAGTGACGTCACTTGACTTCTACAGAAAATGTCATTTTTATCATTGTTATTTTGTTCAGTTAGGTGCTTATAGAGGTAGCTAATAGTTTAAGAGCTAGGGTAAGAGTGGCTTGTGTGCTATTTCACATCTTTTTTCCATTTCTTTTTCTTTTCTTTTCTGTACCAAGACATGAAACTACAGAGTAATACAATCCTTCCTTTTGTAAGGGAAGTACAGAGATTTTACATACCTGCACAATTTTATAACAGTATAACTAAAACTCCCTTTTATAAAGTACCAATGTTATATTTTATCCCAAAACCGTTAAAATTGTTTATTCCTTACCTGCCCTAAGCTAAAATGCAAAACCATCATCCTTATTCACAAAGCCCTGTAAGTTGGGCTGCCTAAAGGGTCAGTGATAAAGGCAGGACGATCTCTGCAAATTACTTGAGACTTCACATCTGAGACATAAACCCCCAGAGACTGGTGACTCTTCCTTGAGGTGGCCCTGCCACTTACTGCTTCCTGAATTGACTGAACTCAAGAAAGGGACATGATTATCATTATTTTCCAGTCAGAAATTTAAAACCAGACAGTGACAAATCAATTCCCGAGGCATGCATTTCCATTTGCGACAGTGAAAAGAAATCATCTTGAGACTCCCCCACTGCGAGCCTGGAAAGTTAAAACATGCCAGCAAATCTCTGAGTGTCAGGTATTTTAAAAGTCTCTCTTGGATTGTTTTTCAAATGGGAACTGGTGGCAAACTGGATGACATTTCCACTGGGTACGGAGAGTCCTCCGAAAGAGGAGCAGGGTGGGGCTGAGGCCCAGTCTACCAAGAGTCCTGAGTAGCTCTATTAGAATAGCCACCAGATCAATGTGAAACTTAATCCTTTAATGACTGAGCTTCTCTTGAGCTGCTGTTTTTAATTCTCTGGTCCTGAAGAGAATCATTTTCTTCTCTCAATCTAATCTTCCTGGGAGGAGGAGAAGGGCAGGGTATGGCTGTGACTCAGGAAAGCTGGGGCAGAGCTCCCAAAGGATGAGGACAAGGTCCTACTCCTGGAGCAGGCAGCAGAGGTGGGGGCGAAGCCCTCAAGTCCCAGCAGTTCAGACTTCTCCCCGTCTGTGTAACCTACGCTGACGTTCCTTTACTGCTTTAAATCTCCGTTTCCTCTTCCATTTCACCGGCCCTGGTGGTTAGTATGAAAGGAGATAACCACAGAAAGCATTTAGTGCTTGGCACATAGAGAACACCTACTAATTGTTGGAGATTTTAGTGAATTTTATCTTTTCAGTGTTTAATAATTTGTGTAGTAAACATCAGGGATTCAGTCCATTTTAGGGGGATGAATGATACATACACGAATGGCGCTCGGAATTGGTAACCACTGGAACCAGCCAGTGAATATGTCATCCTCGGGAGATTTTTTAAATTTTTTTTATTTTTAATTATTATGGATACTAGCTGTATATCTTTATAGGGTACATGTGATGTTTGATACAGGCATACAATGTGTATTAATCAAATCAGGGCGATTGAGGCATCCACCATCTCAGGCATTTATTATTTCTTTGTGTTAGGAACATTCCAATTCCAGTCTTTTGGTTATTTAAAGTATACCCTAACTTGTTGATTATAGTCATTTTGTTGTGCTATCAAATATTTTTCATTGTATCTAACTATATTTTTGCACCCATTAACCATCCCCAATTTACAACCCCACCCCCCAGACACTACCCTTCCCAGCCCCTGGTAACCATCATTCTGCTCTCTGTCTCCATGAGATCAATCATTTTTAACATTTAGCTCCCACATATAAGTGAGAACATGTGAGATTTGTCTTTCTGTGCTTGGTTTATTTCACTTAACATAATGTTCTGTAGTTCCATCCATGTTGTTGCAAATGGTAGAACTGCATTCTTTTTTGTGGCTATATAATATTCTGCTGTGTATATGTACCACAATTTCTTTATCCATTCATCCATTGATGGACACTTAGCTTGATTCCAAATTTTGGCTATTGTGAATAGTGATGCAATAAACATGGGAGTGCAGATATCTTTTCAATATACCAAATTCCCCTTCTTTGGATATATACCCAGCAGTGGGATTACTGGGTCACATGGTAGTTCTATTTTCAGTTTTTTGAGGAAGCTGTATACTGTTCTCTGTAGTGGTTGCATTGATTCACATTCCCACCAACAGCGTATGAGGTTCCCTTTCTCCACATCCTCACCAGCATTTGTTATTGCCTATTTTTTTTGATAAAAGCCATTTTAACTAGAGTGAGATGATATATCACTGCAGTTTTTTTTTTTTTGAGACAGATCTTGCTTTGTTTCCCAGGCTAGAGTGAGTGCTGTGGTGTCAGCCTAGCTTATAGCAACCTCAGACTCCTGGGCTCAAGTGATCCTCCTGATTCAGCCTCCCAGGAGCTGGGCTACAGGCACAAGCCAGCATGCCTGGCTAATTTTTTGTTTCTATTTTTAGTTGACTGTCTAATTTTTTTCTTTTTCTATTTTTAGTATAGACAGGGTCTTGCTCTTGCTCAGGCTGGTCTGGAACTCCTGACCTCAAGCAATCCTCCTGCCTCAGCCTCCCAGAGTGTTAGGATTACAGGCATGAGCCATGGCGCCTGGCCTATCACTGTGGTTTTGATGTGTATTTCTCTGATGACTAATGAGGTTGGACATTTTTTCATATATCTGTTGGCCCTTTGTATTTCTTCTTTTGAGAAATGTCTATTCAGATCCTTTCCCCATTTTTAAATCAGATTTTTGATTTCTTTCTATTGAGTTGTATGAGCTCCTTATGTATTTTAGTTATTAATGTCTTGTCAGACTGGTAGTTTGCAAATATTTTCTCCCATTCAGTGGGTTGTCTCTTCATTTTGTTGATTGTTTCCTTTGCTCCTTTTCTGGGCAGAAGCTTTTTAGCTTGATGTGATCTCATTTATCCAATTTGCTTTGGTTGCCTGTGCTTTGGGGGTATTACTCAAGAAGTCCTTGTCCAGACCAATGTCCTGAAGCATTTCCACAATGTTTTCTTTTAGTATTTTGATAGTCTCAGGTCTTAGATTTAACTCTTTAATCTATTTTTATTTGACTTTTGCATATGGCAAGGGATAAAGGTCTAGTTTCATTCTTCTGCATATGGATATCCAGTTTTCCCACCACCATTTATCAAAGAGACTGTCTTTTCCCCACTGTTCCTGGCAACTTCGTCAAAGATAAGTTCACTACAGATGTGTGGATTTATTTCTGGATTCACTATTCTATTCCATTGGTCTACATGTCTGTTTTTATGCCAGTACCATACTGTTTTAGTTACTACGGTTCTGTAGTATGATTTGAAATCATATAATATGATTCCTCCAGTTTTGTTCCTTTTGCCCAGGATGGCTTTGGCTATTCTGGATCTTTTGTGGTTCCATATAAATTTTAGGATTATTTTTTCTATATCTGTGAAGAATGTCATTGGTATTTTGATGGGGATTGCATTGAATAAGTAGATTCCTTTGGGTAGTATGAACACTTTAAGAATACTGATTCTTCAAATCCATAAACATGAAATATATTCCACTTCTTTGTGTCCTCTTTAATTTCTTTCATCAATATTTTATTGTTTTCATTATAAAGATCTTTCACTTCTTTGGTTAAGTTTATTCCTAGGTATTTTATTTTATTTGTAGCTATTGTAAATGAGATTACTTTCTTTGTCTCTTTTTCAGATTGTTTACTGTTGGCATATAGAAATGCTACTGATTTTTGTGAATTGATTTTGTATTCTGAAAATTAACTGAATTTGTTTATTAGTTCTAACAGTTTCTTTGTGAAGTCTTTAGGTTTCTCTAAATATAAGATCATATTAACTGCAAACAAGGATAATTTGGCTTCTTTTTTTCCAATTTGGAAAAGAGCAGCTCAACAGAGAGAGTGAAGGAAGACAGTGAGAAACTTTGCCTGGTAATCCAGGGAATTCTCTTGTATCTTACCCAAGCCCACCAAGGTGGTTCCACCAGCGGTCTGCAAGAGTCATTGTCTTCTATCTCCCAAATTACTTTTAAGAAGCCTGATACCATTCTATTTCTTGATATTTTGAACATGATCTATTTTTACCTCTAGAACATTTAATATCCACTTTGTTTTCAGCATTCTAAGTTTTCATGATGATACGCTTGGGTGCAGGCTATTTTTATCATCCATCATACTGACCAGTGATTGGGCCCTTTCAATCTAGAAACACAGGAACTTTCATTTGGAGAAATTTCTTTCAGTTATTGCTTTGACAACGCCCTTTGCTCCATTTTCTCTGTTCTCTTTTTCCTGTGAGTTGGAGGAGGAGAGACATGGGCACTTCCCCATGGCCACCAGCACCAGGTCACATCTGAAGCCAGCCCGGTCTCACCCAAAGCCTGTGGTGATTGCTGCCTGGCTACCACTGATGCTTATTCTTTAGTCAGCAGGTGCCAGCACTAGGTCCTTCCCTTCAGGGTAGGATGTTTCCTTTTGGCCTAGGGTGGGTCCAGAAATGCCTTCCAGGAACTAATGTCTAGACTCAGGGGTTTGGCAATAGTGATGGCTACATAGAACACCATGCAAAAGAATAAAGGAGGCGATTATTAACTCTAGATGGGAGGAGCTGTAAAAGAATAGAATTGTAACTCTGGTACAGTCAATGTATATCTGTAAGTAATTTTTCATGCTCCAAATAATACCAACATTGAAGATTTCACCAAAACAAAATGAATCACATAGTGCAGATGGCGGAAAGGATGTAAGTGTATGGCGGGGGCAGGGGACTGCTGTTGTTCATAACTTAAGCATCTTAGAACCATTTCACTCTTAAAACAGTGCACATTGATCCAAATAAAAACTTGGGCATTTATTGGAGAGAGATGAGTTTATAGGAATATTTTTTTTTTCCTGCAACCTCATTCATTTGCCCAGAACTTGTCGGTGATAAAAGGCAAGTAGTATTGCCCACTTCCCCAGAACATACCAGTGGCAACTGTTATTATTTCCATTTAATGACTGGAAAATTGAGGCAGGGATCACAGCAAACTAGAAACCCTGTCTGCCAGACGGGAATCGAAGAGGGACTTGCCTCAGAGTAGGAGGCCGAGATGGCGTCAGTCTGGGCAGCTTTCTGCCACCACACAGGGCCACAGTGGACACAGGGCTGCTTGTGTCTGGCTCCAGAGCACCCGTGAGTGGAATGTGTCCACTTCCCTTCCTGGGAAACCGAGGGACTCCAGGGTCTGAGCAATTTTATTCTGCAACATCTACTCTCATTGGAAGAATATTTTGATTTTGATTTTGATATTCTTTGCTGTCATCATGCATTAATTCATTCAAAGATATTTGTTGAGTGTGCACCGTGTGCCAGATGCTAGGATACAAAAATGAACAAAAGTGCCTGTATCAAAACATCACATGTACCCTATAAATATATACGATTATTATGCACCCATCATAATTAAAAATAAAATTTTTAAAAAATGAAAAGGACACAGATTACCCTTGATTCCAGGAGCTCACAGTCTGTGGGAGGCGACAGACCCAGAGCAGAGAGTGATAACGCAACAAGGTGGGTGCAGCCACAGGAAAAAACAAAGGGCTCTACAGTGATAAGGGGGATCCGACCCAGCCTGTGGAGGTCAGAGAAGGTCCCCTGCAGAAGGAGAACCTGTGCTCAGTTTGGGGGACAAAAGAGGCTCTGCAGGACAGGAAGGGTCTTTCAAAAGTATTATGCTGAAAGTAGGAAACATGCCAGGGGAACTAAGTGTTTCTAGCTTTACCCACGACATCCTTCTTAAAAGAGGAGGTAAAAATTGGAAGGGTCAAAGTAAGGGTCTATATTTTCCATCCTTTGGCAGTTCTTTCCTCTTACCATAGTGGTCAAGGAGTTTCCAGGGAACCATGTATGTTAGTCTCATTACGAGCGATTGCTGTACGCCTGAGACTGGAACTCAGGCCTTGGGACACCTTCCAATGCACTTGGAAACAGACTAGGGAATGGCCAAGGGGGACAAGATCTTAGCCTTGAGGGCAGCAGGATTTAACTTCTTTTAATCTCAGAGCTCTGCAGAAAGGGAAGAGTTAAAGAAGGTTATTATATTGCTATGGGAAAGAAAATGTATTTAGTTTGAACATAATTCAGGGGGCAGGAGAAAATATCAGTCTCTTTATTTACTTTCCCAATTCAAACAGTGAGTAGAACCCTCTTCGAATTGTAGCAAACCTCCCGGCACGTTTGGGGACTCGTTCCTTGGAATCCCCAATGATGTGAGATAAGAGTTACTGAGCTGTCCAGCACGTTGGGTAAAATTCCCTAAAGAGCTCACATTCTTTGTTCATTCTCACTGTTGGGCTATTGTTGACTGGGGTGCAGGATCCAATTAGACAGTCTCATTTTAACTGTGCTTGTTTCATGCAGTTATTGTTGGGGTGGACAGTTCTTTTGCACAGGCTTCCAGAGGAGAGATGAGCTGGAGAGTGGATGGTGGGGAGCAGGGAGGTGAGACTGGAGGAGACCGGCAGCTGTCAGGTAGCTTAAGGTACTCCTGCTGCTCAGGAGTAGCTGGGCATGGAAGCTATTTCTAGATATTTGCCTTTGGGGGTGACATAGGTACCCCAAAGTCAGAGAAGCAACTGGCTTGAGCAGAGAGGAGAGCAGCTTGTTGGGGGCTACACCACACCCCAACTCTGACCCGGGGTTGGTTGTGAGGGCTGGAAAGCAGATATGTTAGATGAAGGCACATCACAGTCTGATGGCTCCAAAAACTAGTTTAATATCATTACACTGCTACAAAAAAGATGGTTATAGCCAATTGCAGGCAAGATTTACAACCTGTGTTCTCGTATATACACACATAATCAACGCTTCCTATTAACTGTCTACCATAAATTTCCTGCAGATTCATCTCTAATAATCTGGAAGTGTGGTCAGGCTGACCTCCCGCGGACGGGGGGGCATGTTCTTTCATAAACAAGATGGCTGCCAGGAAAATCGTTAGATGGCCGTTAGCAGAAAGCCGTGGGCCAACTGGTCAGTCGTGATTTCTTTTTGCCGTGAGGATGGTGAGAGCCCAGCTGGATCTGATAGTAGCATCAGGGTACACCAGCACTCTCAGTTTCATGCACTTTTCCAGTCGAGCTCACACAGGGACAGCAGGGAATATGACAGTTCTGCAGCCACAGGGCTCCGCTCCACATCAGCCCAGTGTTACAAGCCTTGGAACTCTTCACTGAATCTGGAATTAACCAGAAATCCATGTAGCGAGCAATGAATTTGACTAGGACAAGCTTCTCAGTTTATTCAGAATGGCACCACAGTATTAATCAACCACAATTTTCATGCTGTCTGAGTTAAGCAGAGTGACTTTTAATAGGCTAAACGTGATGAATCCATGGATTATTATTGATATTGTGATTCCTGTGGAAGAACAACAAGAAAAAAATCTTCCAGTTGGCTATGGACCAAGTTAATGTGAATCTGAGACAAAATTAGATATTTTCTTCTTACAAAGAGAAAGCGAAGTGGAGATTTAAAGCCATGAATCAGTTAAACGGAACCCCCAAAAAATGACTCTGTGGAAAGCTTGGCGAAAACATCATTCTGTGACCTTTGAGGATAAGCAAGGTCACTCTCCTGGCTGTCTGCTCAGTTCTGTGCATGCTGCCTGCCAGCAAGGGAAGCTGTGGTATCGAATCTTCCATAAAGCCTCCAGTGGCTTTGCAGATTATTCTTTTATCATAACCTCCTTCCCCACTTTCTTATGAGTGTGTCTTCCAAGGCACTAGGTGAAGAAAGGAGGGAAGCTCACCCTTCACCTCCAGTCCAGTAGGGTTTCGTGATCCTGTATTTGGAAATGCCAGGTTGTCCCACAACACTGGCCAGTTATCTGAGAGATGGGCCCAGCTATGCGTGTTTCATCCGTGTGTCATGGGGCAGGCTCTCCAGCACCTTGTCATTCGCATAAGTTATATCAGAAACTACTGTCGTGACCTAATGGCGATAAATACAGACATAGTAACGAATAACCCCCACATCCTGACTCTATTCCATTTAAACATGGCCCCATCATCCCTTGGGTTATAAAAGCCAGGGAAATGAGTGTGGGAAATCTGACTTTGATAGACTCGTCTCTGGACTAGAAGGATCTGTTTACACCACTCAGCACAGGAGAAAGTGATTTATTCCATCCAGCTCGTGAATGCACATGCCCGCTCTCATTAACAGGAATGACAAGGTATGACTTATTGTTACTTAGTTATCTAGGATCTATTTTCTACAGTGCTTGAAGCCCTGCATACTGGGAAGTGAGCTGCTTAGGATGTCAGTATATATTAAAGCTCTTAGATCACAGGATACTAATTCAGAGGATTATGGCTGTGCCTAATGTCCCTTGCCCAGACACTGGTGATAGCTATGGACGAGGCCATGTTTAGATGCAATAGGAGTGATGGGATATACTCCATCTACACCAGCTCCCACTTTTCCACTCTTAGAGCCAAGACTAACTCCATGCTTCCGTGTTAGGAGCCAACCAATCTCTACTGCAACCTACTCTATTGCAATAGAGAAGTTGCAATAGTTCAATCTTTAAGTTTTCTTAGTTGTGTCCTTTTATTCCACGAATATCTGAATTGTTTATTCTCTGACACTATCTTCTAATTTAGACTTATTTTGAGAAACTGAATTTCCCAGGAGGCTGGATTATGCAAGTGTTATTGTAGATTATTAATTACCATAGCATTGGCAGTGAACCAAGTTGACTAGCATGATGCCATTAAAAATCAATTCTTAAATACATTTGATGATTGACAAACCAAATCATCGATAAGAAACCATTATAATTATGTTGGATAATTGCTGTTATAATCCAATAGTTTAATATTGTGTTAGTTATGTATTTCTGCATAACAATATTGCCACAAATTTAGCAGCTTAAAACAATCCACATTTATTATTTCACAGTTTCTCTGGGTCAGGAATCTGAATACAGCTCAGCCAGGTCCTCTGCTTCAGGGTCTCTCGTGGCTGTAAGCAAGGTGTTGAGCAGGGCTAGGTTCTCATCTGAAGCTTCACTGAGGAAGAATCTGCTTCTACGCTCACATGGTTGTTGGCAGGATTCAGTTTCTTGTGAGCTGTCAGTCTGAGGGCTTCAGTTCCTTGCTGGCTATTGGCTGGAGGTCACTCTGAATTCCTTGCCTTGTGGATCTCTTCCCATGGCAGCTTACTTTATCAATCATCAAGAGAATGAGTCATTGCAGAGAGTCTACTAGCAAGATGGAAGTTACAATCTTATGTGACATTATTGTGAAAATAACCTCTCATCATCTCTGCCATAATTGTTTAGAAGCAAGTCTCAAGTCCCACCTATACTCACAGAGAAGGGATCCACCCACAAGCATGAATACCAGCAGAGGAGGGTAACTGGGGGCCTGTCCTAGAGAATCTGTCTGCTGTGAAAATATTCAGAAAGAACAAAGGACTCGATCTCCTTAAAAAAGCTCCCTTTAAAAGTTTAGGTCTAAGCCATAAAGGAAGAAAAAAGCATATTGGTTGCAGCAGCTCAAAAACATATATATATATATATATATATACACATATATATATATATATTTTATTTAACTTGAGAGACATAGATTCAGTTTGCCCCAAATATATGCTCCCCAAATATAATTTTGCTGCAAGAGTAAGAAAGCAATAACTGTACATGATCTATTTATTAGAGGGAAGGGGTAAGAAGAGAAATTAAGTAGTTATTCTTTACAAAAAAAAAAAAGGAAGGAGAAAGTGCGCCAGGGTAATTCAATTCAGCAAGTATTTATTGAGCATCTCTGTAATTTGTACTTGGCTATGTGCTATGAAGAGTGAAGAAATTGTAGGAGTACGAAGAAAGCTAAAATTAAATAATACATGGTCTTTTTTTCCCCCAAGCTGCCTGTAATGATAGCAAATATTTATATTTATGTTATATTATTCCAGGCACAAATATAACTAACTTGACTTGACATGTATCAGATAATTTAACCTTCAAAACAACCCTTATAAAGTAGATGTTCTTATTCTTCCCATGAAGATGAGAAAACTAAAGCACAGAGATTAGTGACTTGCCAAGAGCACAGTGCCAGGAAGCAAGGAAATGTGGCTCCAAAGTCCATGCCGTGGACAAAGTGTCTGCAAGCTACAGTCCATAGGCCAAATCTGGCCAGCTGTCATTCTTGTAAATAAAGTTTTATTGGAACACAGCCATGCCCGTTTGGTTACATATTGTCTATGTCAATTTCACATTATAGTGGCAGAGTTGGGAAATCACCCATATGGCTTGAAAAGCCAAAAATATTTACTATCTGGCCTTTTCCAGAAAAAAATTTGCCAACTCTTGTTATAAACCTCTACAACATAATACCTCTTTGGGAAGAAATAGACATATTATATACCCATAATTCTAAAGCACAAAATGGATGAAGATGTACTACATATACAAGGAGGTATAAAGAAAATGGAATAATGTTACTGCATCCCAGCAGGACACAATGGTGATGTATATGTATGGGGAGTGGGGTAGAGGGTTTTTCTAATAATAAAGTTGGTATAATTCCCTAAAAAGTGAAAGCAAGAGCAGCATAGGAAAAGACTAAAGAAATAGGTAGCTGGATTCAGCAGTTTTAGAAGAAAAGAACAGTTGGGATGAAGATTTACATTCTGTAGTCATTACTACAAGTAACTATAATGTTACTGTGTTTATGCAAATAAAGTAGTAAAATATAATTAAACATTTTGAATTTAAAAAGCCAGTTTCACCTCTAAACTTCAGTAGTCATCTGAAAAGTAATTCGTGCCAACGGAATTAGGCAAGTGGCAGAGAGAGATGATGTGAAGTCTGAGACTCCAGGGTGCTATACAAATGACACTGTCAATGTGAGTCTAAAAAGCCTCAGAGGACATCAGAGCTAAGTCGACTCCTGAACATCGGCATAGTAGTCATCACGACATCCATCTGTACCTACTACATTCAATTTCTTTAAGTCTTGCTCCTAGGTACTAATAGAATTTTCATATTTATTCATCACTTAGCTATTTCATACTGTGCGGTTCAACAAGGGAATAATAGTCTTATCCAAAACATTTCAAACTCGGTGAATATTTGCTTTGATCTCTGGTTTGTTTTAGTCACTTGCTAATGGTGAGAACCAGCAATGGTGACATTCCGTCATGTCTGGCACGCATCTCAGTAGGATGGTGAGTGTAGCTGGTCTCGAACGGAAATATCCGCCCTCCTGTGGGCATTCCCTAAAAATACAACTCATTTCTCTGATAGTAAACCTCACGTTGAGATAAAGCTGAAAACAGAAAATTTCATAAAATAAAGAGATGTTTGACCCTCTGTCCCTAGAGCGTCAGAAATAGCTGAGTGTTTCATACGCGGGACGCGGCACAGCACAGACAGATCGGAAAGCCCCACAGGCACCGCAGCTCCAACGTCCCCGTGGTGACCATGATGACCCAGTTTCACCCCCAGGGCTCCACACTTCCACCGCGGACTTTACAATCCTGGCTACAGGAGAGCCCTCCACCCTTGCAGGCCACCAGACTCCCACAGGGCGTTGCCTGGAGACTGCGCAGAAGCATTGCCCCGGGGAGGGGGCACAGCGGGGCTCACAGCCCTCTCAGCCCTGAGCTGCTCTGAGAGCTCAGCCCCAGAGCGGGGCGTGTGCCTGGGGGCTGGTGCTGCTGCTGCAGCCTCCTCCATACCACTGCTGGGCCAGAGAGACAGGGGCAGGCCGGGTGCTTTCATGTGCCCTGGACAAATGCCACAGCTGCCACAGCCACCACCACTGCTGCTGGGGAACCCAGGCGAGAGCAAACCCCACAGCTGCCCTGCCTCACTGCTTCCACTGGGAGGGGCTCGCCCTGAGCCTGCCTGAGTTTTCTGCAGTGACCTGAGGACAAAGCTGCCCCTGCACACAGACATTCCCCAGCACCTGCTTGGACAGCGACAACCACAGGGGAACAGGGAGACACAGGAGAGTAGCAGTGTTCCCAGAGTTCTGACCCACAGGGAAGGCTGCCGCAAGGGGACTGGGAAGTGCCACGCACTTTTTAGGACAGAGGAGGGCAGCATGTGCACTCTCCTGCTCCGGAGAGCCCCTGGCTCAGGATCTGAACTTGTCTGCAACCCTCCCGGTGGAGACGCAAGCACAGAGAGGAGTCCGTAGGGTGGGAGAGTGTCCCTGCGCCAGAGGAGAAGCAGCACCCTCTTCTAATCACCCAGAGCTGCGGACTCAACCACCTCTGTTCCCAAGCATGAGCTTTTGGTGTGAGTGAGCTGTGGGGTGGCCTGTTCTAGGCTTGCAGGGGGTGCGGTACACCCCTAATAGAACTCTACTCCCTGCACCCAAGTTTTACTCAGAGGGTGCAGCTCATTTCCCTCCCTTTATGGACAGTGTAAAATTTGCAGCAGAACCAACGAGGGATTCTGAACCCCTGGGTATCTATATCACTGGATCCACATCCAACACTCCCCAGTAACTTATTGGACCACAGCAGCTTTGGGGAACCAGTGGGTCCCATGGGATCTGTGGGTCTCCAAGAGCTTGGACATTTAGGGTGGGCTGCTTCTAGTCAAGAGGAAAGTGCGGCACAGCAGAGGGCCCTTTAGGACAAAGGAGACAGGTCACCAGCTCCCCATCATTTTGGCCTTCTCCTTCTCCTCCCCTCCCCCATCCACTGTCATTGAGGTTCCACAGGGGATGATTAAGACAGGGCATTTGGAAGCGGCTGCCCCATCTCTGACAAAGCACCTGTCACACCTAGGATTCCACAGAGCTTGGGGCTCCCTCCTTTCCCTCTAAAAAGCCATAGCAAGTGCTTTTGTGTTCCCCTGAGGGGGGCAGGGCTCGCAGTCCTCTCCCTGAGCATCCTGTCTCTTCTGGGAGAAGTCTGCCCACCCTAGGGGCAAATGTCTGGCACAGCCACACCTCTCCTACCTGAGCATTTCAGCTGCAGCCCACATCCAGTCCGGTAGCCCTGCACACAG
>CAUYSK010071473.1:0-37840 GCA_963575035.1 Avahi laniger | reverse complement strand
GGATCTCTTCAAAAACAACACTGGGGGCCAGGCAAGGTGGCTCACACCTGGAATCCTAGCACTCTGGGAGGCCGAGGCAGGAGGATTGCTTGAGCTCAGGGGTTTGAGACCAGCCTGAGCAAGAGCGAGACCCCGTCTCTATAAAAATAGAAAAAATTAGCTGATTAGCCAAGTGTGGTGGCACACGTCTGTAGTCCCAGCTCCTCGGGAGGCTGAGGCAGGAGGATCACTTGAGCCCAGGAGTTTGAGGTTGCTGTGAGCTAGGATGACGCCACAGCACTCTAGCCCGGGCAACAGATCGAGACTGTGTCTCCATCAAAAACAAAACAAAACACTGGGACACAATTCCTGTGGTGTGTTCTGGTCACACCTAGTCCTGGGAACACACACCCCGGACCGGGCCACTGCTACTTCACTCTTCCTTTGTGTGAGTTGTAAGAAAGCTCTCTGGACAAAGCCTCCAGCATCTTCAACTTGTTGGTATTGCATTAAAAGTTGCAAAACCAGTTTTTGGCCATCTGCAAGTTCTGCTTAGGTGGTCTAGCATCTCACCTTGAAATAACTGCTCTAACTAGGGCTTTCAGTGCCCACTGTTTTGTGCTTGCTTTATGGGGTCCAGCCAAGCCGAGTTAGAGTACATTTTAATACCGTTACCAATATACCGTTGCCCTGTGAATCACTGCTGTGTTCTGGGTGTAAAAAAAATAAAGACAATCCTTGCCCACCCAAGAGTCATCTTCAAGGGGGAAGATGCACATGTAAAAGGCACACATGTAAAATATGAGGTAGACGTATGGACAGGGCATAGTGGGACCCACAGCGACGAAGACTTCTTGGAGGGACAGGGTCTTGAGGGATAAATAAGAGTTCTCCAGGCCAACAGGCAGATGAGTACTTTGTGCGTGTACGGATGGAGGGAGCGAGAAAGCTCTCATCTGGAGAATGTAAGTAGTTGAGCGTGTCTGCAGGGTAGGGTCCATAATCAGAAGAGACAGAAGATGAGGCAGGAAAGACAGATAAAGTCCAGTACCAAAAAAAACTTTGGATTTTATCCTTAAGGCGGCGAGAATTATTGGAAGATTTAAAGCAGGGGAACGGCAGGAACAGACTTACATTTCAGAAAGATCACAGTGCATGGTGCAGGGTGAGCTGGGGAGGGAGAAGCAGGTGGGAAATGAGGAGCTGTGGAGGCCTCGACCGCACAGCAGGATGGATGAGAGGAGCCAGGGGATTCAAAGCCATTTAGCACATGAAACCAACAGGCTAGGTGGCCGGCTGTTTTGAGGGCAACAGAGCGGGGCATGATCGGGGACTGCAATGTCATTGCTGTCGTTACAGAGTGCTCACCGAGGCTGGCCGTGCTTCAAGTCCTTTGCATGGATTATCTCACCCTGACAGCCACGCTGTGAGGTCCATGCTGTTATCAATCCCATTCACAGATAAGAAAACCGAGGCACAGAGAAGTAACTTGCCCAGGGGCATAATACTGTAAGGGTAGGAGCTGGAATAAAACTCGAAGCTGAGTTTGTAGCCACGATGTCATTATTCCTGTGTTAGTTTCCGCCTTGGGTTACTGGGTGGATAGTAAGTCTATTAACCAAAATGGAGAAAATATCAAACACAAACTTCGGTAAGTGAGAGGGGTGGAGAATGTGACTGTTTCCATCCAGGACATTCTGAATTTGACACAGCAGGTGCAAATGTGGGTCTGGAGCTTGGAGACCAGACGACTTCATTGTACAGGGAGGGACCGAGGCAGAGGGCGTAACTGACGCGCACCCTCCCTCCGGAAGCTTGGCCTGGGCACGCAGAACGTGGGGCTTTGAGAGTAAAGAGGAAATTTTACTGACAGCCAAACAAATCTTCCTAGGGATGCTGGGGGCTACATAAATTTTGGTTAACACAGGAGTCTCCTGCAGGAAGCAGAGCATTCACTTTGGAGATACTGATGTAATCTGATTTTAAATGAAAACCTTCCTCTGTCGAGTAGTCTGCTGTCGTAGAGCAAAACATAACTCTGACCGTTGTCAGTAAAATTGTTCCCAGTGCCAAGTGTGGAGGTAGATTTTGCTGATTTGTGAGGGATTTGCTGTCTTGCTCTTCCTGGGTTGGCCTCTGAATTGTCTTCCACCGGGGCTCATCCCGGACACTAGGGTTACCTCAGAGCCCCTCCATGTTCATTTTGCACCAGGCCAGTTCATGAACTTCAAGCATGTGGTTCCCTTGACTGTGCTGTATTCTGTGTTTTCAATCCTTTTTTTTTTTTTATGAACAAGTAAACCGAACCTTTATTATTACCATAAAATCCCTAATGCTGGGCGTGTGGCTCACACCCGTAATCCCAGCACTTTGGGAGGCCGAGGCAGGAGGATCACTTGAGCCCAGGAGTTTGAGACCAGCCTGGGCAACACAGTGAGACCCTGTCTCTACAAAAAGAATTTTTTTTTTTTTAATTAGCTGGGCATAGTGCCACACACCTGTAGTCCTAGCTACTTGGGAGGCTGAGGCAGGAGGATCACTTGAGCCCAGGAGTTACAGTGACCTATGCGTGCAATACTGCACTCCAGCCTGGGTGACAGAGTGAGACCCTGTCTCCAAAAAAAAGTCCCAAATCATTTTTAAGAGCAAACCAAGCTGTTGTATTGGTTTGGTCTCGAGTCCTCTCCTCTCCCATTACCAAGCAGTACAATGATCTGCTTTTCACCTTCAGCATCGGAGAGCTGAGCTTTGTGAGCTAAGGGCGCTTTACAAACGAGGCATCCAGAAGCACCTCCCTCCACAGATCACCCGCTGCCTGACATTAGCCATCGGCATCACTCACATGCACGGCCAAGGCCGGGGGTACCCCAATCACATGTGCTTCCTGTTAGGGTGGGAATTTGTACATGAGTGGAGAAAGAATTCTCAATGCAAAGATTAGGATATAAAGAAGTAAAAAGTTTATTTTACTTTCTCATAAAGGGAGACAAAGGGAAGGAGAGAGAGAAAGAGAGAGAGGGGAGAGATGGCACAGCACCCAAAAGGAGGAGAGGGGAAATGCCAGCCCTGAGCAGAAGCAGCTCAGGACTTTCATGGGGCAAAGAGAAAGGGGAAAAAAAAAAAAAAAAAGCAATGGCTGTCAGCTGGTAACAGAAGCATGGACTAATTAGCAGGAGGCAGCTGTAAAACTGCTGCGTTCTGCCTTTTTTCTTCTTGGCTGCAGACTAATAACAGGAGGGGCTGGCAGCCATTTCTCCTTTTTTTTCCTCCTCCTGGAGACCTGCTTATCAGCTTCTCCGGAATGTGGTCTTGTGGGAAGGTCTTGTGAATGCAAAGGAGAATTTACACTTTCCTTTTGTCTGCTCAGCTCCTTTTAATTGCTGTAAAAACATCTCTACAGGCGATCAATTAGCGAGAGAGCTGGTGTGATTAATCTTAAAGACAGGAGTTAAGGTACATGCTGTTATTTAGAGACTGTGGGTTAGATCGTTTATTTTTCCCTGTCAGTTTATTAGCAAGGCCATCCTATCACTTCCACTTTCTAAAACCAGGTGTGTTGCTGTCCTGGGAAATCTAATTCCAGTCCGAGGGCGCCATTACTGGGAGGTGGAGGTGGATGAGCGTTTGGACTACACAGTTGGTGTGGCCTTTGAAGATGTCCCTAAACAGGAGGACCTGGGAGCAAACTGCCTTTCCTGGTGCATGAGGCACACATTTGCATCATCAAGGTAACGTAAAATCTGGATACCTAAGACTAAAACTTGCTTTTGAAAGATTAGAGTGAGAGGTTTTCACTAATAACAATTAAGGCCCACATTATGTTTTACAAAATGTTCTAAGGTATTTCAGGAGTTGTTGCCAGCCACTTTCCCTAAAGTCCAAATGAGAAGAGAAAGAACAGCTTTTCTTTGAGTAAAAATAGCTAAAATTCATGGAAAGATCATTATGTGCCAAGCACTATTCTACTCTTACATGCATCATCTCATTTACTTCTCAAAATTGTACTATCCTGTTTTACAAATAAGGCTACGCCTCACAGCAGTTAGATAAGCTATCCAACAGAGCTTGGATTCAAACTCAAGAAGTCTGGCTCCAATGACTGCATTCTTAACCGCTAAGCAAGTGATTTTTCATCTATGTTCCGTTTCAGTGTTATTACATGGATGGTTTAATTTGAAGCCCCAATTCCATCTTTTTAAGTAAATGTGGGTAAAAGGCTTAATGGTCATGGCTAATTCTAGTTTGCTTCTGCTGCTAAGCACTCGGTCTCCACACGTGGTGTAGCCCCACATGGCTGGGGGAAAAATTCTTCAAGGCCCAGGGCAATGGGCAAAATTTTCAGACTTAGAAGGTCACGGTTACAACCTTCACCTCAAAAATTGGAAAAAAGAAACCCCAAAACCACACTGCTTTTGTAATATGGGGCCTCTCACCCTCCTTGGCTTGATGAATCCTATTAATTTTCATCCAGTGTTCTCCGCCCATGAGCCTCCAACATTGTTACTTAAACATATCTGTCATGCCCAAGCATCAGTGGGAAGACCAGCTTTCTCCCCATAAGAGACTGAGACTATAATGAACACTACTAAACCTCAGACCCAGTTTGGGGAATGCAAGGATTACTATGTACTGAGCCAAATACTTTATTTGGGGATTCTGCCTGAAGTAAGACTAAACAGCAAAGTCTCCTATTCTTTAGAAAGGTAAGGGGCAGGCCGGGCGCGGTGGCTCACACCTGTAATCCTAGCGCTCTGGGAGGCCGAGGTGGGAGGATCACTTGAGGTTAGGTGTTTGACACCAGCCTGAGCAAGTGCAAGACTCTGTGTCTACTAAAAATAGAAAAAATTAGCTGGGCAACTAAAAATAGAAACAGAAAAAAGCTAGCAGGGCATGGTGGCATGTGCCTGTAGTCTCAGCTACTCAGGAGGCTGAGGCAGGAGGATGGCCCAAGCCCAGCAGTTTTCAGTAAAACTGAAGGAGCATAAGGGACACTTAGCAGTGGGAAGAGTGGGGGACAGAAGACAGAAGAGGCTGGAAACATGAGATAGAAGACAAAGGAAGGGCAGAGGCAACAGGCCAAGTGCTAGAGCAGCTTCTTGTATCCTTGGAAAAATGTAGGAATGAGTGTGTGTGTGTGTGTGTGCGCGCGCACACTGTGAGTGGAAGATGTGGGTATGGTATCCTAGGATAAGATCGCCCAGCGGACTCATGTTTTGTTCCATAGTCTTAGACTGTTGGCGGTGGGAGGGAAGGAAGAAGGAAGGACTCCTAGCTTCTGGTGGCTGCTTAGTTAAGAAAAGAAGATAAGGTGAACAGAGATGGAGACAGGCTGGCTTGCTCCGATACACTTAGATCGTATTCCAAGTGTTCATCCCCACAGACTGGACCAGGATGCTGGCACACAGAGCTCTTCAAATGTCTGCAGGTAGCTGGGTTAGGAGATTCCTGTGGCTGGTTTTGGTTTCAGCCATTTTCAAAGCACACAGCATAGTTAAAAGGTAGTAGTGCCATCGATCAGCAACAGGCTCACTGGATGTCCTGCTCAGTTTGAAAGTTTAAGAACTGGAGTACTTGTGCACAGAAGAGCTTATACCAAAAGGCCCATTTTATCACATGAAAGATCTCAAGGTTCCCTGTTTCAAACATCTTTATTACAAAGGAGTTACACACTTGAGCCTTGAAATCCAAATTTTTAAAATGTGTTCTATTTCAGTGCTAGTTTTGATGCAATATGAGTTCATGATACTGTATGTGAGTTTCTTAGGTTGAGAGGCTGCTCGAGAACAGAGTTTGAAAATGTTTCTTAGGGCAAATTTTAGAAAAGAGATATGGTTTAGAGAGTATAGTTTTGGAAATGGCCTGTTACTTTGGTAGTCATTTAATACAAGAAAATAACAAAATCATAGGAGTATGAATAAAATTAATATGAACTGTTCTGTATGGTCCATCTGAAGAATTTCTGAAGCTTTGTTTTTATCAACATTTGGTTTTCAGGCATAAGTATGAATTTCTGCACAACAGAACAACTCCAGATATAAGAATAACAGTTCCCCCAGAGAAGATTGGCATTCTGTTAGACTATGAAAATTCAAAGTTGTCATTTTTCAATGTGGACATTTCTCAGCATCTATACACATTCAAATGTCAGCTTCACCAGTTTGTACATCCCTGTTTTTCTTTGGAAAAGCCCGGGTTTCTAAAGATACATAATGGCATTTCAATGCCAAAGCATGTCACTTTCTGACCATTCTGATGTCGTTTCCTGTCTTGTATACCTACCCCTCTCGTGGCCACTCCCACCTCAGCTGGTGAACTTGGCATTCAAGCACCACGTGCCTGGCACCGTTTATGGCTCATGTTACCAACCGGCGGACTAGTGTGCTGGCTCTCATTTCACCTGACCCGAGTCTAGTCCTGTGCACTGCTACCGGTGCGACGCTAGGGCAGTCATCAGCAGGCCCGGCTACACAATGAGGGCTCAGACTAAATGAACTCAAGTCGTTCAAGTTGTCAAACTGTATTTGTCTACTTGTGCACATGCAAAGTCTCCTCAGTCTCCAAGGCCTACGGCTTGGGGGAGGGGAGGGAAGTCTTACCGGCTCCAGCAGCCAGTACCCTCGTGGCATCTCATGAGTCAGTGAGAACAGACTTGAGAGGGTGAGAGGCTGCCAGAGAAGCAGGGATGGCACGTCCCCTTCCCGATGCTGCCTCCCCTCCCGCCTGCCCAGTAGCGAGCGGCGCGTGGTGACGCCCCCCCCCCAACTGCGCACCCTTTACTAACAAACACCCTGTTCCGCTCCTTCATGGCACTCACGCTGCTCTCCAGCTTTGAAATTCCCTCTATGAGGCCTAATTCCATGAAGGCAGGGACAGTATCTGTTTTGTTCACCACTCGATCCCCAAGGGCTAACATGTAACAGCTGACACCAAGTATTTGTTGAATAAATGAGCATCGTCTTCATCCAGCCACTGCTGTGTGGCCTCTCACTGCTCTCCGTGGGAAGGATGGCAGGGCTCTGCCAAAACTGTAGCAAAGGATCTACGGCCTGGAGATGGAAAAACCCAGAGGGGAGGCAGTACGAAGGAACAGAAGGGCCTCTGTGGCTTGATGGCAAGACTGGGAAACATGGGACACCACTACTACAAGCAGCACACACGTAAACGTGGTGCTTTGTCGTGTGTGTTGCGGGGATAGATGGAGACAAAACAGAAAACATCGGTTACAACTGATTCTACTAACTGTCCTGCGATGTAAAAAGAACCAGATTTGAAATCAGATGACCTGTTTGATTCCTGCTTTGTAGCTGCTTTGCCTTATGACCCTGGAAAAGTCACCCTGTCTTCCAGAACCGCTATTTTCCTTTAAACGAAAGGAAAAACACTTGTCGCACAGGTCTGGGAGACTTAATGACAAACTCAGAGCACCTAAGAATATATGGTATACTGCAAGTGCAAAACAATTTTTTAAAAACAAATCATCAGCCCCCCAAAGGGCAGAGCTGAGCGCTGGTGGGAAGAGGGGTGTTCAGCCAGCAGCGCTAAGGCGTCCTGCCTCGCTGCCCCGCCATTCTGCGACCTCGGTGCCCAACTCCATCAGCTGCATTCCTGGTTCTCCACTTCCAATTTCCAGCTACCACGTAAGCTCTGCACAAACAGCATTTTCAAAGCTTGTGAGTCAAAAGAACTCATCTGTAAGGCAATTATCAGAGACAATTCTGTATCGTGCCCCATAGAAGCCTCTCTAAACCTAGAGATGCCCTAATCTCATCACTTAAGGTTTTGTGTTAATGGAAAAAGTCTTTCACTTTAAAACTTTCATGTTTTCCAGTACACGCACAGTCTAACCCACTGAACACTTCTCACCTCCTACTGAACTCTGCCTACTGGTATAAACAGCAGCTCAGGTTCCTGAATTAACAACTCATCCTGACAATAGCTCATCACACGACCCACTCACCCCACCTCCACACACACCTGCTCTGCCAAGCTGCGTCACCTACCCTGAAATAACGTACAGCAGATGTAAACACAAAACGGTTCAAGTTATAAATGATTACATGGGTGTGTATACTCAAAAATGTTCTCAGCTACTGAAATAGGACCTGCCAAATCGGAAATAGGGTATCACACAGAAGGGAAGTTTGAATTCCGGGTTCTAACAGGCCTTCTGGAGTACTTCACATGTTAATATGAATGTGGATAAATGGATAAAAACTGGACTCGTTTAAGGTCTTAGTAAGATTTTTATTTGACCAAGAAAGAACTGTCTAGAATTGTCTTTGACATTTAAAATCCACTTATACAAGGCAGATGACCAAGCATAGCAATTATTCAACATAAAGAACCTTTGTTGAAACATCTTTCCCATTTATTTAGAAGAAAAAATAAGTCTAGAACAGAACCAAACAGAACTTTTGTTTTTTGTGAAATATTCTAATTCCTTAAAATACCAGGATTAATCTGCTGAAACTAAATTTCAACAAGGGGCAGGATTTACCTCAAGGCCATGTTCACCTGCAACCTGCTGATAAATCTGTTAAAAAACAAAACAGAAAAAGATTTTTTACAACTTAGACCGATTGTAGGCACAATCCCCAATACTGGGCAGTTAAAACATATCAAAATCTGTTCTTTTCTCAGCTTTACCTGCATCGCTTGGTAACTCCTGAGCAAGTCATTAACATAAGCTTTGGCCTCCCACCTTAACAAAGGGGAAAGAGAGTAAAACCACCACAGAATCTTGATTTAAACTAATATGGGCTTAGCAATGCAGAACACAGTATTTAGAAGTGAAGGCACCTTATCGGATAGTAAAATTGGAAAGTTGGTTAAATAAAATTACATTGGTTTCTGATAAAATTGTCTTTTATTTAGAAAACTTTGTTAAGTAATCGACTTCCTGCTGGTTCAAACAATACACAATCACATGTATATATGTAATAAAAGATTTCTGAAGCATGTACTTGGTCATCAGTATAAAGCAGAGCAAATGCATGGGCAGGGGGGCCTTTTTCTTAATACTTCCAATCCTTCAAAAGGTGTTAAAATCACAATCTTGGCTGGGTGTGGTGGCTCATGCTTGTAATCCTAGCACTTTGGGAGGCCAGGGGTGGGAGGATTGCTTGAGGTCAGGAGTTTAAGATCAGCCTGAGCAACACAGCAAGACACTTGGCTCTACAAAAAAAACCCAGAAAAATTAGCGGGGCGTGGTGGTGAGTGCCTGTAGTCCCAACTACATGGGGGGCTAAGGCAGGAGGATGGCTTGAGCCAGAAGTTTGAGGTTGCTGTGAGGTATCTATGATCACACTACCACCCTCAATCTCATGCAGCAAAACGAGACACTGTCTCAAAAAATCGAAACATAACTTTACATAACTCATACACGGGAAGATGCCCACAGTACAATTCACTGGTGTGGCATTCCGTAAATGAGACTATATTGGTCTCTCTGCAGAAAGGTTCAGCTATTAGAAAACTTTTTGGACCCTACAACGACTGCACTACAGGAAGAGTCCTCTCTCCTCAACTTACCAAAAACAACTTCTCTAATTTCTAGTCACCTTCCTATCAATTAGTAGAGTAAGATTCTCATGTGTTCACTACGTCTTTCTCTACCTTTCTTATCTATAAACTCATATTCCTATTTTCAATAGAAAGGCCATGGAAAGTGTATAATTGCTGTTGGTAGATAAGTAGGTCTTGAATTTATTTTGCAAACAAGACCTGTTCTATCTACCTTTTCATTTAGGAGGCAAAAAGCAGAGTAACCTTGACTTCAAGGACTCTATTTTCTTAGTCTCCAGAAGAACATAACCAAGTCCAACTTTTAAAACATGGTCTTTCAACATTTCAAGATGTTAAAGGAAAGATCATTTCTAACTTCAAGCTTTAAGAGATCTGAACTCTTTACATATGTTTGCTTCACATAACCAATGGTTAATTAATCTAAATGCAAGATAAGAGTTTTTTATTGGAAAAGACCACCCCAGGTCAGCATCTTTCTGTCACTAAGAAGTCTCCGGGATATAGTGTGACTATAACTTGGGCACAACAACTGCCCCTAAATTTTCGAGTTGCTACTGAACAGGTGTGCTGGTTCTTTTCAAGTATATCATGTCCGACTACTTCACTGATTGTTTTCTGCTAGTGCCAGCCCCAGAAAGAAATTAATCCCAACTCACTGATTGTTTTTCCTTCCCTTTCCTAGACTGTAATGGAAGCAGTTTTTCTGCTCTATTCTCACCTTACTCAAATCGGTGGAATTAAACTATCATTTATTTGAATTATACATATTAAACAGTTTACAGCTGATTCAAACAACATGTAATCCCTCAGATGTAGCCAATAAAAGTGTTTTTTGTAGTCTCAACTTGGATTCTAATCTTGCTGTCTCTCCCATTCTTTCCTAAGCCTAAATGTGGGTCTCTTCCTTGAAAGGAGTTTAAAAGACACCATTAACTTGAAACAGATTGGACTGCAGACAGGAATATAATCCATTCACTGGGAACGTACTCAATTAACAAAATTGAGGTTTCCCAGCTGTGCATTTTAACAAAAGAGGAACATAACTTTTAGAGATAGACTTACTGGGTATATACATTACTTCTTGGTAAAACGATTATTCTGCCCCCTCATACTTCCTTCTGAACATCCATCTAATTAAGGGGAGAGGGGCAGAGAGACAGAAGAAAAAACAAGAAGCACTATCTAAAGATAAGGGCGGTACTCTGGAGAAAGGTGTAGGATACTTGGCACTGTCTTTTGTACCATTTACAATTTATGAGCCAGCCACAAATTCCTAGGTACCCAAAATGGACCTCCCCTTCCTTGTCCACCTAATGCCTATATAGCTTTTCAAAAAATCACCTCTTGGAAGCACTAATTCTTCCCTCTCCCAAGCTAAGTGCCACACGCTCACCTCTTTTAGAATACGTAAGTAGACATACTGCAACACTGACCTGTGCCTGCTCCACCTCACTGCGAACAATCAAAGGCAGGCACTGTCCCTTCGTAATCGCTGAATGATCAGAACATGGAAACAAGTGCTTTGTATTTTCAGGGAGCTCATACACCTGAAAAGAGACATCAAATTACTTTTTAAATCAAAGGAAAAGCCTCTTCACTAGAAAGCAAAGCAGCTTTCAAATTTTTGTGTGCTTGGTAGATGGAGGGGTAAGTTAAAAATATAAACCAAAAACATCAATCTTTCTTCTTCCCAGTATACCTGAGGGATCTGACACAGTTAGTAACAATGCTCCGTGGCGACTTCTAATCTGGGAAGAGTGGGAGGGAGCATAGAAGAATCTGGGAGGTGGGAAAGAAGGATGTGGTTTAGAATGCTCCTTCCATCGCTGCAAGAGACCTTTGACACTGACATTTAACATTTATTATAGCTTTGACCAATCTTAAGAGAGCACAAAGATTTATAATATGTGTATTTTAAACATTCTGAATTATAAATTCGGTACACATACCCTGGAGGCTGGTGAGCGGAAGCTGCCCCTTGGCCACTGAGCAAGCTTAACTGTCAATCTTATCTTTATAGTACAACATGACTATGTTGCTGTCTGCTAGTTTTAGAATCTAAAACTTTATGGAGAAAATTATATGCTATAAAGGCAATGACAAACTTAGGGGCTTATACAGATCACAAGTGATTCCTTCTCAAATGTCAAGTGTCTATAAAAATCATTTTATGGCAGAGACTCCCTCACATGTAATAGAAAGCAACAATTAAAGTAGCTCAGTACCTAACAAAAGTCCCTCTCCCCCAAAAACTCTGGCCAAATTTATACACTATCTGTAAGAGATAAGACGGAGGCACCCCCCTATTACTGAAATCTCATCCTTTTCTAAAAAGGTGATGAATGGCTAGAATTTTCAGCTAGTGGGATCTCATGTTCCATTATTTTAAATCACAAATATATGTTCCCAGTCCTTCAAAGGATCTCAA
Organism: Avahi laniger; assembly: GCA_963575035.1. NCBI lineage: Eukaryota > Metazoa > Chordata > Mammalia > Primates > Indriidae > Avahi > Avahi laniger. The sequence continues at coordinate 25,908 of CAUYSK010071473.1, read as the reverse complement.
GCCAATTTCCCAAATAACCATGTATCTACCTGTCTACTGAGGATTTCTACATAAAATTAGGGCATTTAAAACACTATTTACCTATTTATGTATCAAGTATAACTCAGTAGTGGGAACTTGCCCACTGAAAAGTCATGAGTCTGGAAGAGAGAGAAAGGAGATGGAAGATGGATGCTATAACACGCTGAGGTTTCTGGTAGGGGAAGGTGATTTAATTGGCCAAGGGAGTGAGTAAAACAGACTGCTTGTGCCTTGCGCATGTTCAAATCCAATGAACTGGTAGAGTCTTCTCATCTTAGCCCTTGATTCTCTAGTTGTCCTGAACTACTGTCTGAAACTGTATCAAAATGCAATGGGGCCAGACACGGTGGCTCACGCCTGTAATCCCAGCACTTTGAGAGGCCAAGGTGGGAGGATCGCTTGAGCCCAGGAGTTTGAGGTTCTTGTGACATATGATTTCACCACTACACTGCAGCATGGACAACAGAGTGAGACCTTATCTCTTAAGAAAAAGAAATGCAATTGGATGAAAACACCACAAAATGGACATCTGTTTGTGTTCCCTGTGCCTGGAATTACACAGCTCCTGGAAATACAAGACTGTGCTTGTTATTGCATTTCTAAAGTGACACTTCTCATGTTATGATCCCTTGCAACAGCAACCATTTGTCTACATAATCTAAAATTTCTTTAAAACATTTGCACAGGACAATTGTTCTCAAAATGTGGTCCCTGTGGGGACCGCTGAGAGCCTTTCAGGATATAGTGAAGACAATACTATCTTCATAATAATATTATGACATTATTTGCCCTTTTCCCTCTCAAACCATGAGTGAACAATGGAGTTTAACCAGAGGACATTCATCACTATGACAACTAATGGAGTGTGTGCTTGTGGATTCATGTGTTTAAAAACATTTCCCAGTTTTTAATTTCTAGTACCATAAATATTTTTATAAATAACCTACATAAACAAAAGCTCTTTGCAGTCCTCAATTTTCTTTTTAATCACCCAGGCTGGAGTGCAGTGGCACAATCATAACTCACTGCAGCCTTGAACTCCTGGGGACTCAAGTGATCCTCTTGCCTCAGCCTCCTGAGCAGCTAGGATTACAGGTGCCCACCACCACAGCCGGCTAATTTTTCTTATTTTTTGTAGAGATGAGGTCTCAATATGTTGCCCAGCCTGGTCTCAAACTCCTGGCCTCAAGCAATCCTCCTGCCTCAGCCTCCCAAAGTGTTGGTATTACAGGCATGAACCACTACTCCCAGCCTCTCAATAATTTTAAAGGGGGTCTTGAGACCAAAAAGTTTGAAAATTGTGTACATATTCATGGCTCCCCTACAACATCTAGTTGATCAGTCTTAAGATTTCTCCCATGTGCTTGCTAACAGTTTTTCAATATTTGCTAATGTACGAATTGTTTTCTGGACCTCTTAGGGCCACTTACATTCTTCACAGGCTTGCCACTTTCTGACAACACATGTCCATTTCATGACATGAGAAAGATGACAGCAGCAATGCACAATGCATCTAAAAAGCACAAGCACCGAATGTATTATTACTTAAGACAGCTGAGGCTTGACTGCAGTGCACTCTACAGCATGTCGCCTGGACTTGTGGGCAACTTACAAGTTCTTTAGAGGTGGTGTTTGATACATATAGTTTTGGATAAATTTGGAGTTTGAATAACTTTGGAGTTAATACAGCATATAATCATAGTGAGAGCTCAGGTGTGTAATCAGACCTAAGTCTTCTAGGGTGAGCACATATCTTGTTTAATGAACCCCAAGCCTTTCTGTGTAAAGGTATGTAACAGGTAATGAAAGTTCCATCTTCATGTTGCTACTACATATGTGACGCTGAATGGGAAATGACAGAAGCGACATGACAGACTTGTCTCCAGGTATAGAGTATGGAAAATGTAGATGACTGACAGTTCTAACTCTTGACACATACTGACTTTGTCTTTGATGGATTCATACTGTATCTAAACGTCTGTCACCACCCACTTCACTCCACCTCACCTCCTGTCCCCAAATGACAAATTGTTTCACAATCCAAAGAGACAGTATGGGATACAGGAAAAAATTCCAGGCTGGAAACGAAGAAATGGCGCTTTTAGTCCCCGCTCTGTCACTAAATAAGCTGTTTGTGACTTTCAGCCTCTCTTCTCTCACTATGCTTAAGTTTAAGCTGAAACTAGGCAGATGACCAGGATGGCTTTTTCTACCTCTGACACCAAATGATTTTGCTGGCAGTTTCAGGAAGATTAAAAACGACCAACTCCGTGTGTGTTTTAAAATTAATGCAACAAGTGCTGCTGCCTCAAGCAGGAATCACCGATTCAGAATGTCTGGGTCTGCACAGGCCTAAAAGCTTAAGCGACACAGGATAGCATCACCTATATGAAAATTGCAATTTCTTTCCTTCGACTTTACTATGTGTTGAGTGTGTATTTGTCCCTTCCACATTTATACCCACCAAAGCTCCGGAGGCTACCAAACTCGCTTTTCAAACGAGGTCGAGAAAACTAAGCACAGTGAACCAGGAATAAGGCCCAGGTCGCTGGTGGCGCTGACCCCGCGACAGATACACCAACCTCTCGCTTTTACCCCTGTTCCCGGCCGCATCCTCTGAAACCCGACACGCCAGCCTGCCTACTAGGACGCTGCTGTCACCCACCGCGCAGGGTGGTCAGAGACAAGCCTTACTCCACGCGAGCCAACCTTCGGTGTCCGACCCTCTTCCCAAGGCCTCTATCCTTCCGACGGAAAAGAGCCCTTCCGGTTTCCTGGGCGTGGGGAGGAAGTCCCGCCCTCACGCAGCAGCGTGACGTAACGAGGCGCGCCAAGGCGTAGCGCGCAGGCTCGGAAGAGTCCTTAGGTTGATGCCGCCTCGGAGGGGTTGACTCAGGGCCTGCTAGGACGGGAGGAGGCAGGCAGGAGGATCGCTAGAAGTTAAGAGTTTAAGACCAGCCTGAGTAAGAGCAAGACCCCGTTTCTACAAAAAATAGAAAAATTAGCCAGGCATGGTACTGTGCACTTGTAGTCCCAGCTATTTAGGAGTCTGAGGCAGGAGGATCGCTTGAGCCCAGGAGTTTGAGGTTGCACTGAGCGGTGATGATGCCAGGGCCTTCTAGCTGGGGCAACAGAACAAGACTCTATTTCAAAAAATGAAAGAGTTCACTGGTTAAATTATGGTCTATTCATACAGTAGAATGCTAGGCATTCATTAAAAATGATATAAATATGTATTTTGGGCATTAATAGATAAGAGAAGTATGTTTAAAAAACACATGTTACAAAACAATGAGTTATAAAAATTAAATTAGATATATACACATGACTGAGGAGGGAAGGGAATCCAATTATAACAATGGTTAGATTTGAGAGATAATATCCTAAGTTCTTTATTTCTATAGAAATCTCTGTCTTCCGAACTCTTTTACAATTAGCATGTTTTTAATAACCAAAACATGTACAATCTATTTTTGAAGCAATATAATGACTATTTTTGTACACAAAATTTTGCATACATCTTTTTGTTTTGTTTTGTTTTTTGAGACAAAGTCTCACTCTTTTGCCCAGGCTAGAGTGAGTGCCATGGCGTCAGCCTAGCTCACAGCAACCTCAAACTCCTGGGCTCAAGCGATCCTTCTGCCTCAGCCTCCCGAGTAGCTGGGACTACAGGCATGTGCCACCATGCCCGGCTAATTTTTTCTATATATTTTTAGTTATCCGATTAATTTCTTTCTATTTTTTTAGTAGAGACGGGGTCTCGCTCTTGCTCAGGCTGGTTTCGAACTCCTGAGCTCAAACAATCTGCCCGTCTCAGCCTCCCAGAGTGCTAGGATTACAGGCGTGAGCCACCGCGCCCGGCCAATACATCTTGACTTTCTTAGAATTAGTACCCAAGTTTAAATTATTTGGTCAAGAGAATAAATTTTTTGAAGGTTTACATACATATAAATACACATTCACGAGCAGGGTTTGACAGTGCCGCTTCCCTAGACCCTCACTGGAACTTTTTTTTTCCTTCTAAGCTAATTTGACAGGTCATCACTTCTGATTGCTTCCTAGGAGGCATGTCTCATGGGGTTGACACTCAGGAGTTACTCTTTTCAAACTGGCTTTTTATGGTTTCCAAAGTTTTGTTTGCTTTTAGCTTTCCATTGTAAACATTTCTTGTCTGTCTGGTTGATTTTTTTCATGAGTAGTTATCAAAAGAATCGCTTTAATATTTAGAGCCCTTCTCTACCCAGTCTGTAAAAGTATAACAATTAAAACAATGAATTCTTGAACTCAGTTCATCAGATTTCAAAATGATTTTTCCTCTGATTGAGGCAGTTAGGGTGGGAATTAGGAGTCTGAGATTTATAGTCAGACTTCCTGGGCTCAAATCCTTGTTCTGCAACAACTTACGGATTGTAACCTTAGTCTAGTGAATGAACTAGACTCAGTTCCCTTGGCTACAGTATAATGAGGTCTAAGTGAACACAATGCTAGCACATAGCAAGCTCTCAAATTGTATTTATTACTCCTATTCTAAGAAGAGAAACTGTTGAGTAGATACAATGCTATGAATTGAATTGTGCTCCCTCTCCCCAGTTCATATGTTGAAGCCCTAACCCCCAGTGTGAGGGTATTTGAAGATGGAACCTTTGGGAGGTAATTAGGTTTAGATGAGGTCATAAGGTGGGGCCCTTACAATACTTTTAATGCCTTCGAAAGAGGAGACACCAGAGAGCTAGCTTCTCTCTCTCCCTGTCCTGTGAGGACACAGCAAGAAGGCAGCCTTCAGCAAGCCCAGAAGAGGACCCTCCCCAGGAACCAAATCTGCCAGCATCTTGATCTCCAACTTCCCAGCCTCCAGAACTGTGAGAAATAAATGTTTGTTGTTTAAGCCACCCAGTATATGGTATTTTGTTACAACAGTATGAGCTAAGATATACAATCTTTTTATTATCATTCAGCATGTGGCCTAAGAGTCTTAAGTGAGAAATAAAAGGGGAGTAATGATGACAGGCCATGAGAGACGGGTTAGGAGTGTAGATGAAAGTAAGGAGTACATAGTGATCAATTGATGCTCTTCCTGCATCTATCCATGTTTAACCTCTAGAGGTTTCTCTGGCAGCTGTTTTCCCAAGCAACAAAAAATTGATATGCCTGATTTTGTTGCTAATTTTGTGGAAGATTATGGAATGAGGTTGCTATATGAAGCTAAGTCATCTGACTGTAAAACCCAGGAGCTGGACTATGTGTTCTGCAGCTTTCCTTCTAGATGGTATTTACTATTATTATGTAGGGATTCACTTAATGAATGAGAAAGTTCAAATGTGTGCCTATTCAGTAATAAATGATTCATTTCTCTAGTGGAACTCTGAGTAAATCTTTTATCTTCATTATAATAATTTTAATACAAATTTTTCTTATCTTCCCAAGAAGGCTTACTGTTTTCTGGAGTTTTCTTTTCGTGTAAAAATACTCTGTTGTTACTAAATCAGCATTAAGATATTATAAAAGGAATTAAAATTTTCCTATCCACAGTGCCATTAAATTAATACCAACTACTTTAAGGTTCATCTGTTTATTTTACATGTGAACAATTTTATACACTTGTTTGTTCATTCAACAGGATTTCAAAAGCTTATTTCAATATTGCTATTCATTTATAATATCCATATAATATTCTGTAGAACCCCATTATCTCTAACGGGGCAGTTATGCTGTATGATATATGTGTGGCCAGTGAAGACTAGGCTGACCACTCAAACCAGTGCCCAACAGAGAAGGTAGTTCAGGGGTGGGAACCTGTGTCCTTAAGGCCACATGTGGCCTTCTAGGTCCTTAAGTGCAGCTTTTTGACTGAATCCAAATTTTACAGAACAGATCCTTTTATTTTTATTAATACATTTTTGTTCATCTTTTATATTTTTATTTTACTTTTAAAATGGGATATATTTAAAATACCAAAGAGCAAAATAAGTTTCAAGGAAATAATCCTCCAAAACTGACTGGCACAATTAGAACATTAGTAAGCCATAAGGGCTAAACTGATGGCTGCTATGCTCATGAGTTAGTTCTAACTTCCCCCACCTGAGTGGCCCCACTACTGTATGAGGCCGGTTGGTGAGAGTTTATGGGGGTCGAGTACACCAGTCTGTTATCAACTTTTGGCAATGATGCACTGTGCTTCTGTTTGAAGTGAAATTTGTGAATAGTTGCCCAGATCAACAGTATTTTTTGATTCTGTCTGCTTAACAGCCCATTATATCAAAGAAGACCAAGAGAACACTGAAGGAAAAAAACAGATTTTTTAATTGAGGATTGGCAATTGCAATATTATCTTGTTTCTGCTAAAGATAAGATTATTTTCTTGCTTTGTAATACTGTAATATCAACCTTAAAGAAATTTAGTGCTCATCAGTATTATATAATAACACTCATAAAGACCACAAGTATTTTAAATTAGAGGGAGAGGCATGAAAGCTTGTATTGCAGAAATTAAAAGATGAAAACCAAAAGCAGCAAAGAAAATTCTTTCAAGCAGCAATAAGACATGGAAATAATGCCACTGAATCAACTTATAAAGTAGCTTATATACTCAGGAAAAAAAAGGAAACCATTCAGTGATGTAGAAATTGTGAAAGAATGCATTGTCAAAGTTGTGGGATGCTTAGACCCCAATAACATTTCAAAGTACAAGCAGCTCCGTCTTTCAGGGAGAACCATAACTGATCAACAGTATGAATTAACCTTGAACTTAACAACTTCATGCAATACATCAAAAGGAAATTATATATTACATTATTCAATTGCTTTGGATGAATCAACTGATACTACTGACTCAGCGCAGGTTTTACACTTCATTTGGGTCATAACAGAAGATTTTCTTTGCTATGAAGAGTTACTTGCTTTTGGCATTCTTGTGAACAGAACATGGGGAATAATATCTTCAACAACTTTCAAGACAAATGTCGTGAAATTGGACTGAATTTGGTAAATTTAGTGAGTGTATATATACAAGGCACACCTTCCATGACAGGAAAACATGAAGCATTTATTGCACAGATAAAGAAAAGTATTAACAGATCCAGATGCTCTCAGTTGTTTTCATTGTATCTTGCATCAGCAAAATCTCTGTGCTAAAGCTACTATTTTAAGTGACACTTTGCAAAAACTATACATGGCATCGTCAGTTTTGTAACATACTAAAGTTGAAGGATGAGATATTCTGTGTGGATTTGCCATATCGTTCTAAAGTACTTTGGCTATCACAGGAACAGGTGTTAGCCAAAGTTTTATCTCTGCAAGAATGGATAGTTAAATTTTATGAAGAACAGAATCAGCAATGTGAATTATTGAAAGAAGGTTTCTATAGGAATGTATCATTTCTGTGATATCATGTCAAATAAAAACAACTTGAATATTTCTTTGCAAGGTAAAACTAAGTCTATATATGATACACGGTCAAAAAATCCAAGCATTTTGAAAAAAGCTATATATTTTTGAAAACACTTCTTCAAAACGAAATTTTGGATGAATATTTTCCCTAGTTAGCAAAGGTCATTGATGAGCAGGATATATATGTGGATCATTTGAAGAATACACAGCTGTTACAGATCTATTAATTGGAGAATACAATGAAAGAGTCACTTTGAGAATGACACCACACTCAAATTAGCATTTCAGCCTCATCTAGTCGATATCACCAAGGCACCTAAAGAACTACAGATGGAATTGATTGAGCTCTCAGTAGGTGACATTTTAAAGTCATTTGATGCTAAGAAAGATCCAACTGAAATATGGAAAAATGTAGTGGAATACCCACGCCTTCAGCAACATGCCAGCAAAATGCTTTCTTGCTTTTCAACCACTTACTGCTGTGAATCTACATTCTCCTGCCTAACCCAAATCAAGACATCCTTAAGGTCACAAATGACTGATACCATCTAGAGGATCTACTGAAACTGCGGACCTCCCTGCTGCAGTATTCAAATGCTATCCGATAAAAAGCAGACACAAACGAAGTCATTAAAAGGTTAGTTAACTTTAAAATTAACAAATAGTTTTAATTTTTTGAAATTACTAAGTACATAGTTGTTAGATTTTTACAAAATAATGTAGATTTTTAATTATAGCTAATTGAAGTTTCTTGAGTGGGGCCTTATTTGATTACAACTAAATTAACACAGCCTTCCAACATGAAAAGATTCCCCACCCCAGAGGTATTTAATAGTTTGTCTGCTGAAGTGTGAAGTCCAGCCTTCAGCATTTTTAGGTCAAGAAGCTCAAAGTTCGCAATATTTAGAGGAGATTTTATTTTGAGAAATTGATTTGAGCTAACCAATTTGGAAAGAGAAGCATGAAAATTCTAGACTATAAATGAATTAACTTATAACCAGAAGAGAGAAGAGATTTGGAATATTCAAACATTTTAAGTAAGTCATTTTCCTCTAGAAGGAAAATCTACCTGGAACTTTGGGTAAGTAGATGACGCTCACTTATAACACAGGGAGGGAGTTGGATGATTTTTAACATAGACCATCAATAACCTCAACATACAAATTAACTTACTGTGGAACGGTTGATCAGAGTCCTCTCTGAGGTACCCTCTTCCCCTGCTGCCTGAGATGTGCACTGGGATTCTTAACTGGATCCTGGGCTCATTGTTTTTCCCACCGCAGCAGTGAGGTGGGAACAAAGAAAGCTACAATCTGGAGCTTGTAAAGATGAGAACTTAGCAAATGTGAAGTCTTTCTTCCCAAGAGTGCCTTCAAGAGGCTCCAAATTGAGTCAACAAAAACAGAGAGTGGAGATAGGGCTGATATCAAAGGGGGTAGCTGAAAGGCAATCTATAGAACCCCTTCGTGGCTATAGGGTTAATGCTGTGGCTCTCCCCACCCCAACCCTACATGTAAAATGGCTAGCTGCCCCAGTCACTAAACTAAAACTAAACTGAAAACTAAGAACAGAGGAGTAAGTGTTCCCTAAAGAGAATGATCTACCTTAGGGAAATGAAACTCACAGCAGCAGATGAAACTCAAGCCAGCTATTCTGGCTTGTAGATGCATCACCCCAATCTCTGCCCTTACGTTCACCTGGCATTGTGTGTGTGTGTGTGTGTGTGTGTGTGTGTGTGTCTACGTCCAAATTTCCCCTTTTCTAAGAATAATAGTTATATTGGATTAGGACTCACCCTAATGACCTCATATTAGCTTAACTAATTATGTCTTCAACATCCATATCTCCAAATAAGGTCACATTCTGACATACTGGTTAGGACTTCAACTTCTGAATTTTTGTGGGCCATGATTCAACCCATAAAAGAAGATCTAACATTTTACTATTAAATATGTTTGCCATGATAACCTTTATTAAGTTCTCTTCATTCCTGGTTTGCTAAGAGCTTTTATCAAGAACAGATGGTAAACTATGACTAATGTTTTTGTGTAATTAATGTTAATAAGATGTAATATATGGCTTTTATTCTTTGGTAATGCAGTGATTTCTACTAATAAATTTTCTAATGTTAACCCATGCTTGAATTTTGAGGGTAAGCCCTCAAAATTGGTCATGATTTTTAATACATTTCTAGATTCATTTTGTTAATATTTTGGAAGATAGTTTTTTTTTAATCTATGTTCCTAAGAAATATTGGCCTGTAGGGTTTTTTTCTTGTACTGTCCTTTTACGTTGTTAACAATGGCTTCCTAAAAAGAGATAGAGACCGTGACAGGATTGCTAGTTATTTTGGCTTGGGACCATGAAAAAAACCTGGAGAAGGATAGTGGTGATGGTCGCGTGACAATGTAAATGCACTTAATGCCACTGAAATGTAGACTTAGAAATAGTTAAAAATGGCACATTTAGTGTTTCATATGTTTTAGCACACACACACACAAAACCTCCAGCTAACATCATACTTAATAGTGAAGGACTAAAGTTTTCCTTCTAAGATCAAGAACAATCTTCTCTTGCCACCCCTATTCAACACTGTACGGGAGATTCTAGTCAGAACATTTAGCAAGAAAAATAAACAGCATCCAGATTGGAGAGGCAGTAGTAAAACTGTCTCTATTGGAGATGACTAGATCTTATATGTAGAAAACCCTAAATAATACACACACACACACACACACACAGCTAATAGAGCTAGTAGACAGACGAGTTCAGCAGGGTTGTCAGATATAAGATCAATACACAAAAATTAGTTGTATTTTTAAACTAACAATGAACGATCTGAAAATGAAATTCAAAAACAATTCAATTTATAATACTATCAAAAACAATACTTAGGAATCATTTTATACTGAAAACTATAATAAGACTTGTATACTGAAAACTATAAAACATTGTTGAAATAAATTAAAGGAGACTTAAATAAATGCAGAGCCATACTGTGCTCTTGGATTGGAAGACTTATATTAAGATGGCGTTGCTTCCCAAATTGATCTATATATTCAACACAATCTATATCAAAATTCCAGCCATTTCTTTTTCTTTTTATGTAAATGGACAAGCTGGTCCTAAAAATTCATATGGAATTGTAAGGTTCCCTAAATGGCTGAAATAATCTTGAAAAAGAATAGCAAAGTTGAAGAATTCACATTTCCCAATTTCAAACCTACTATAAATCTACAATAATCAAGACAGCATGGTACTAACATAAGTAAAGACATATAGATCAATGGAACAGAATTGAAAGTCCAAAAATAAACCCATACATTTATGGTCAATTGATTTTTTTTTTTTTTAGACAAGGTTCCCCTCCATTGCCTGGGCTAGAGTGCAGCGGCATCATCATAGCTCACTGCAACCTCAATCTCCTAGGCTCAAGCAATCCTCCTGCCTCAGCCTGCCAAGTAGGTGGGACTACAGGCAATTGATTTTTAGCAAGAGTCCCAAGATCATTCAGTGTGGAAAAGACTGTTTCTACAAATGGTGCTGGGATAACTGGATATCTACATGCAAAAGAATGAAATTGGATCCCTACCTTACCCCATATACAAAAATTAACCCAAAATGGATCACAAGCCTAAATGTAAGAGTTAAAACTAGAAATTTTTGGAAGAAAACATAGGTGAGATCTTGGATTAGACAATAGTTTCTTAAGAATGACATCTAACACACAAGCAACCAAAAAAAAAAAAAAGATGAATTGGAGTACTTCAAAATGGAAAACTTTGTGTATTAATGGACACCATCAAATACAGTGAAAAGATAATCCACAGAGTGGGAGAGAATATTGTAAACTGTATAGTTGATAAAAGTGTTGTTCCTCTGGCCTTATCCAGCCCACAGTGAGTTCCCAGAGCCTCACAATGGTCCTGTGATTCCCAGCCACACCCCAGCTTATTGTCTTTAGCTCACAGATGAGGAAGTTGAGGCCTAGAGAGAGGAAGTGGCTTATTTGATGTCCCATATAGAGAGATGGCACAGACAGGGCTAAGATCTCCCAGTCCCGTGTCCAGCATCCTAGTGCAGACTCATGGGTGCACCAAATGCACAACCACGTGCCGACATACAAACAGCCCTGCAGGCAGAGTGCGGAGCCTGAGGGAGACAGGAGGGAGGTAGAATGGCCTCTGTCCTCACCTCCTCAGTGGCCAGGTGGTGACAGCTGGGTTTGTTTTTTTCCTTAGATGAGCTTCACATCCCAGGTAACTGGAGAGACCTCAGTTCATCTTGTCTTCTCCCCAGGCGGGGTGCCTGCTGCCTCAGCAGGGGACAGAACAGTCGCCCTCTTCTACAGCTATAACCTCTGCTTGGCCCGGCGGGTATGGGGGGTGGAGGACCCAAGGTGCCCTCCTTACCTGGTGGATGGTAGGAGGGCATGAACAATAGCTAAAGGACGTTCACATGACTGGGTCCTCCCTGCGGCCTTCTGAGACAGAGGGAGATGGAAATGGGGAGGCCGGAGCCTAGGGCAACCAACTGTCCTGGTTCCCCTGGGTTCCTGGATGAGAGGTTTTCAGTTTTAGAACAATGGAAAGTCGCAGGCAGGCTGGGATGAGTTGGTCACCTGGGTCTTCCACAGCTCCCAGTCTGAGAAAATGAGTCACGGAGCAATAAGCAGAGGCTACTATGGACTGGGGCCAGGAGGGAAAGGAAGGGTCGGGGATGGCAAAGACAAGTGAGCCACAAGACGGCTGGCATTCTGCACTGTGGATTTGGGCAGCTCTGCTCCTCACCGGTATACGGGTCCTTCCTACCCAAGTCACATCTGTTAAAGTCAACCCTTCTCCTTTCCAACAAAGATGCCCAGAGACCTGGGGAGGGGGATCACTTCCTGTTCCTAGTTCCTCCACCAGTCTCAGAAAGCCCGGCACCCACAGGCCCTGCCTTTACCCCCTTTCCCAGGCAATGGGGCCATCCTCCCAAGTCCCAAAAGCCTTCCGTGCCCAGCAAAGAGGAGAAGCCTGGATTAAATGGATTTCTCACTTTCTTATAAAGGAAAAGAGGTAAGACAGGTGACTGATGTTTAGTACAAAGGGCACAGGACAGAGTCAAGCAGGCATACATGAGCTGTGTGTACTCCAGTGATGTATAACCTCTGCGAAGCTCAGTTTCTTTATCCTGAAAATGGGCATACTGTACCCATCTTGCAATTGTAGTAAGGATCAAATGAGCAGCCGCTCAACAAATATTTGACACTGAGGTTGTTGGAGAGGCCTTTCTCCACCCAGACTTGAGAGGAGATGCCTGTTCTGGGTTCAGCTCTCACCCAGGTTTCCCCCTTTCTTCAGGTTTTCTGCTCAACCCAGGTATCAGCTGACACCCAGTCCTGGTGTTGCCTTTAGCAGGATTGGCAAGATGGGAGATGGCTGAGGAAGGGGATCTGAGCAGGGAGAGGGAAAGAGAATGCAGGGCTGGAATTTGAGATGAGAAGACAAAGTTGGATGGGAAGTACCAATTGCTGGAAACTGAGTGGTGTTCAGGGCTGTCTCAGGGCAGGATGTATCTGGGGTGTCCAGGTCTCTGGAGTCCCTTTTAAGCACAGGAGGCAAGTATGTAGCAGTGAAGCCATTCCACCTTGGGCTCAGCCCCAAGCCAGGTCTCCCTGAGCCCTCGGTTGACCATCTGGCCCTATGAGCAGTAGAAGGACCCCAGTCCGCCTGTGCAAATGCCCAGCGGTTTGGTCGCCTTCTCCTCCCAGGCTCTGAGGGGGGCAGTCAGTACCGTTAAGTTCTTCCTCTCTGAGACTTTCCTGGATCACTTCGAGGTTGTGGAGTTGGAGGGCACGGAACCTGAGCCAGGAAATCTCTTCCTGTTCAGGCTGATGTCTCCCAAAGGATGCGGGCGCGGGGCCCACGTGGGCGTATACTGTAGCCATGGAGAAGTCATCCACATTGAGGGTGGGTGCCTCCAATGGAAACACAGGCCCAAGTCTGTGAAGAGAGGCTGCCCAGCCAAGCCACTCCCCACCAATGGGCTGCATATTGAGATGAAGACTGTGGTCCGGGGCTGGGAGTGCAGGTCTCTGAAGATAGGGGCTTTGGGGTGCTCAGGGTTAGGAAATGAGGGTGCAGGATCCCGGGTATAGTACATAAGCCTGGCTCTGATCTGCACCCATCTGGCGAGCCCCGCAGGCAAGAATCCAGGTGGCCAGGGGCTGCACACACGTTTCCAGATTCCTGGGATGACACTGTATCCAAGCAGGGGCGATGCCCCTGCTGCGCTCCCACCGTGGGCTCTGGCGCTTACAGCGCAGACAAGGTGGCATTGACCGCGTGGTGCTGGAGCACCGCGTGCGCAAAGCCGTGGACGTGTACCCACCACCCTATCGCCCCACGCGCAGTGACTGTGTGCTCTTTGCACTGCGCCTGCTCGGCCAGCCCCCGGCCTGCGCTCCCTACAAATAGAGGACAGGTCCAGCAGCTCGGCGAGCTGGCCCAGCTACCCACGCAGGACCCCACCCGCCTCTGGAGCGCACTAACCAGCACGCCTTACCAACGCGCTCCTGCAAAATCCAGGCACTCCACTCCCCACACAGGCCACGGTCCTCCAAACTCAAGATCGGCTGTACTCTGGCAGGCTCAAAGCCACCAGAACCAAGTAGACCTGCCACTGGTTGAGTTCTACCCCTCTGAAAACCTTTTGGCTCCAAGCCAGGAAGGCCTCAGGCTACTTACTACAGCCTACCAAACTCTAAACTTGGGTTCTGCCCTCTCCTCTGCCTGTCAAGCCGGATTCTCATTCCCCCTGTAGACCCTTCCGGCTGAGCCAAGCTCCACCTCTTTAGGCCCCGCCCATTTCTACCCAGGCCCACTAATTCTAGCCATGTAGGCTTTGGCATCCTAGTCTACGGATCAACACTGAGGCCTTATGGACCCTTCCACTCAACACGCCCCGCTAGGAGACTCCAGCTACCCAACCTGATGCCCCAAACTCGGGCCCAACTAGATCCCACCTCTTCCCGTAGCCCGGTTCACTACTTTCCCATCCTTCCTTGGGCCTTGGGGTACCCCAGGCTGTGGGAGCTGAACTGGAGGCCTCCTATGACCCAGGAGTTCTGGTGGTCACAGGAGGCCTTTTGTCTTTCTTCCTAGGTGTTGGTGAACGTGGACATGACCTTGAATTAGGCATAGACAAGGGGGGTTCGGAAAGATTCATTACACTGTTTCCCAAAGTTTAATTAGATGTTCACGGCCCTCTCTATCCTGTCCTCCATCTCTCTAAGCCTCTAAGGCAATGGTCCCCAACCTTTTTGGCACCCAGGACAGGTTTCATGGAAGACAATTTTTCCATGGATGGGGTGGGGGAAGGTTTCAGGATGATTCAAGCGCATTACATTTACTGTGCAGTCAAACCTCTCTGCTAATGATAATCTGTATTCGCAGCCGCTCCCCAGCACTAGCATCACCGCCTCAGCTCCACCGGCATTAGATTCTCATAAGGAGCCACAACCCAGATCCCTCAAATGCGCAGTTTACAGTGGGGTCCGCGCTCCTGTGAGACTCTAATGCCGCCGCTGATCTGACAGGAGGCGGAGCTCGGGCGGTGATGCCAGCGACGCTTCGCTCGCCTGCTGCTCACCTCCTGCTGCGCAGCCGGTTCCCAACAGGCCATGGACCAGTATCGGTCCGCAGCCCGGAGGTTGGGGACCACAGCTCTGAGGACTCCTCGGCGCTCCTGGACAGCCCCTCCCTTCCTTAAATGCCACCAACTCCAGGAAGCCTCTCGGCTTCCCACTGGAAAACTAGATTTTGTAAGAAAGGCGGTGCAGGAAAGAGCGTCCTTAGATCCCTGAGGCCGTCTTCAGCGCGCTCCCCGCCCCAGGCCCGCCAGCCTGCGCACACAGCCCCTCTGCGCACAGGGGCGAGCGGCGCCCCTGGGGGTCGCTGCGCCGAGGCGGTGTGCTGCACCCCGCGGAAGGCCGTCCCGTCACCAGGGCGGCAGACGGGTGCGTCAGGTCCTTTCAAGGGCGGGAGCCGTCCCTAAGAAGGGGGATTGCCGAGGGCGGGGCGGGGCCGGCCCTGCCGCGCCGCCCCCGACGCCCCCCGCGGACACGCCCCGCCGGCCGGCGCCTTTAAGAGCCTCGGCGCGGCCCTGATTGATAAATCCGCGCGCAGCCTCCGCCCCGCGCCGCGGTGCCGCCGAGCCGAGCCCGCGCCAGCGCCCCGGTCCACGGCCCCCGCCGGCCCGCGGCCCCCGCCCCGGCCCCATGTCGGCCGCGCCCGCCTACGGCGAAGACAAGGGCGGCTCTGCCGGCCCCGGGGAGCCTGAGTACGGCCACGACCCCGCGAGCGGCGGCATCTTCTCCTCCGACTACAAGCGGTGAGGCCCGGCGGCGCGGGCACCATGGACAGCGCCCGGCCGCGCGGCGCGGCCCCGGGCCGGCCCCGGGAGGGTGGAGGCCGGTGGGGGATGGGCGGGCCAGCCCGCTCGGCCGCGCGAGGACCGGCCTTCCGGGCCTAGGGCTTTCTCGGGTTTGCGGCGCTGGATTACCCGGTCGCAGCCTTTGTTCGCGCTAAGCGGGTCGGGTCCTGCAAAACGGGGGGCAGGGGTCTGAGTCAGCGGACTTGACTTTGAGCCTGGAGCCTCTCCGGGAAGGCGGGCCCTGGACGGAGATGCAGAACCTCCCAGGCCTGGCCCCTGCTCCAAATTCACGTCCTTCGGTTCTGGTCCCCACCTCCCATCTGGGCCTCCCCACGTTGCCCTATAATTCAACCCTACCTTAACTTGCCCCCACCTTTGACTCATTCGTGTTTGTTCCTTCATTTGTTTATTCGTAAATTCTGCAACAAGCATTTACTAGAGCCCGACCATGTCAAGTCCCGTGCTAGTCACAGACTACAGCTGTGGACAGGAGACCATCCTTGTCCTTCAGGGAGACGCGCAGATGAAGCAGCAGCCAGCCACAGTTCCCTGTAGGAGGGGCAGTGGGAGGTCGGTGAGGACCTGGTCCCTGGACCAGGGAGAGAGGAGAGTGAGGGGTGTTCCAGCCAGAGGAAAGGGCTTGTAGGAAGGTTGAGAGCCAGGCCACAGGTTTTGTAGTGGAGCCAGAATCATGGCACAGGCCACCAAGTACCAGAAATGAGGATGGAGAGGACTACTGACGGGTTCTAAACAGGTTTGTACTTTTAAAGGATCACAGGCTGGATTGTGGGGAAGAGACTGGAGGTGAGCTGGACTGAATAGAGACAAGTGAGCGGGGTGTTGAAGTTAACAGGCAGGGGGCGTGATGGTGGCTAGATTAGAGGAGGGGCAGAGGGTTTGAGGGCTCCTGAGGAGGTGGAAGCCACCCATATGTTGGGTAATTGGATGTGGGGAGTGGGGGCAAGAGGGAGGGGCTGGGAGAGAGAAGGATGATACTCAGGTTACTAGTTCCTGCAGCCGGATGGATATGGTGCTGTTCAGTGTGATTAGAAATAAAAGTATCACCAGCAAACTTGTGGAAAATAATGTTGAACCCAGCTTTGGACATGCTGAGATTGTGAACTCTGAAGGGCATTCAAATCTAGTGGATAGCTGTATATTAAGATTTGGATTCCAGAAGAGATCAGGAAATTGTTAACATATATTGTATATACGTTAGTTAAAGCTATAGGAGGAAGTGAAGATAACCCAAGCAGAGGGTATAAAATGAGTTCCAACAGGGCGCAAGTCAGAATCCTGAGGACACAACATTAGGGGTGACCAAAGAGCAGGGGGAGAGTGTTTCAATGTACTGAGAAGAAGTGAAGCAAAAGGCAAGAAGAAAATAAAATGTGATTTCAAGAAGGAAATAGCATCAAGGCCCATTAAAGTCAAATCAAACAAGGAGAGAAGTTCATGACCATTGTTGGCAAAGAGGAGGTCAGCTCCTTCCCGCTCCACTCTCTACTACCTGCCTGGGGAGACCAGTTCTGGCAAAGCAGGGAGAACAGACGCTAATTATTTTTCCCCCGACATTCTATTATGGATGATTTTAAACATACAGAAAAATCAAATGAATAGCATTAATGCAATGAATACATGTGTATCATCCACGTAGATCCAACCATCATGGACATCACGCCATATTTGCTTTAGCTAACTGTCCAGATGCATTGTTGGCTGAGTCATGTAAATTGCAGAGATCATGACCCTTCAGCCCTGAATTCTAAATGGCATCTAAAGCCAGACTGAAGTGAATAAAGGAACAAATGGGAGTAAACAGGTAAAACACAACGAATGGGAATTCTGCTTTTAAGAAGTTTGATTGCAAAGGGGAGAGAGAGAAAGAACTGCTGGAGGAGAACATCGGTTCGAGGAGTTTTATTTAATTGTTATTTGTGTTTGTTATTAGGATGGGAGAGCCTAGAGCATGTTTAACTGCTCATGGGAAGGAGCCGGGAGTGGGGGAGAAGCTTAAGGGAACACAGGAGGTGCACGCCCCTGAGTGATGGGTAGGAGGGAGAGCTGGGTGGGAGGACTGGCCCGGGTGCAAAGGGGACCAGCTCTGCCCAGAGGGAAGAGGCAGGAGAGGAGAGTGTAGACGCAGGTGGATCCGAGTCTGGGGCAAGGAGCTCCAGGGGATTTCACCTAAAGCCTTTCCTCTGTGAGAAGCAGGTAGTGAAGCTGCAGGAGCAAGGGCAAGACTGTGTGGGGGGAACCTGAGGCCGAAGGGGTTTGAAATATGGGAACTAAAGCGAGCACTGGCAGGGCAGGGGCGCTGGAGGGTGGAGGGACACCAGGGCCAAGGATGTGAGTGAGAGCAGGTGGAGGGATGGGCCTGGGGCCTTGGTGGACCCAGGGGTCCTCCAGTGGGGAGGAAGTAGAGAGAAGAGAAGGCTGATAGGACAAAGTCGAGGGTTGGCTCTGGAGGGGCAGGTGAGGATCAAGAGGCTTGGGGGCAGAGTGAGAAGGGGCCATGTAAGATTTCCGGGGAGGCCGAGGTCCAGCTGTGGCTGTGGGGTTGGCGGTGAAGAGGCATCCCTCACCTCTCTGTCAGCTCCCCTGACTGCCTGGTGCCCTGCCCAGAGATTGGGGGTGGGCTTAGTCCACAGTCTGCACGCTTCTGTCCCTCCTGAGGCCTTGTCTCTCAGCAGTGAAGAGGAAACCAGAGCCTCCCTCCCTGCCAGTGTCTGGTTACTGAGTTTCGGGGGCGGGCCGTCTGGTGACAGTGACAAGCAACCCCAGCGTCCGGGCCAGCTCAGCCCCATCCTGGAGCAGGACCTGGTGCCCAATGCAGCGATTCCTGCAGCTCCCGGGGGCTGTGGTGAGGCCAGGGGTCAGAGGGGCCTGCGGGGCTGATCAGGAGGCTGCCAGCCCTGTGCTGGCCCCGGAAGGTGGCCCCCCGCCCTGGTACCAGGCCTTGCAGCCTGAGGAGCTTCGGTGGCTGCAGGCCTCGGAGGAAGACACAACCCCAGAAGCGTCCTTGGAAGGACCTTGCCCAGAGGCTGGCCAGAGCCAGAGCCAGCCACTCCGGTACAGAGGGACCCTCAGGGAACCACCCCAGACAGACATCTAGAAAGGCCAGGCAGGGCAGCTGCACTCCCAGCCCAGACTCCTTCAAGCCTCATCTCCTCAGGTGGAGGACTGGGCTGACTTTCAGGGTGCAGGCTGCGGGGGAAGGGCGGTCGGGGACGTAGTGTGGGCTGAGAGTGCGAGTCGTCGGGGAGATGAGGAGCTTGACTCCCTGGGGGCTCTAAAGGGAGGAGGATACTAAAATACTTGAGCGTTGAGGTCCCATTTTGACCCGTTCCTGCCCAGGGTCCCTGGCTAGAGTGGGCTCTGGGTGAGCTTTGGGATAGGATAAAACACAGGAGGAGTTTGTCCAGCCTCTCCCTGGCCAGTGTGTGCGCAGGGAGGTGTGTATCTGGGGAGGTGAGTGTGACTGGCCCCAGATACCACGCTTGACCACCTGGTTGGCTCCGGCCATCCCCAGGACAGTCCCTCAGGCCAGGCTGGGCCAGGGGTCAGGTCAGGGTGGGTGCCCTGTAAGGAGATCTGACTGTGGGAGATGCACGTCTCAGGGCATCAGGGTGTTGCTGTGTCTCTCCCTTCCTCTACCTCTTGGGAACATAAGCCGCTGGAGCGAGGATGAGGGACCCAGCGTGGGCTCCAGGCGGGTGCCGCCGTCTGTGTCGGTGCCCGTCTGCCAGTCAGCCCTGCCTGCGCTGCCTGCTCTACACCCCACGACCTCTCCCTCTCTCCATGCCCTTCGTCAGAGGCCTGGAATGTGCGCACTGGGTTGGGCGTGTGCGTTTGACAGGGGCCTGTGGCATTCATGGGTGTGGTGAGGACGCCCGCGTGTGAGGGGGTCAGCCCTGGGGAACACCCAGCGTCAGAGACTGGGCGAGCTCTGGCCACCTCCCGCTGAAGCCCAGGGAAGAGTCACCCCAGGTGACCCCTCAGAAGGAGGTCAGGATCCCCAAGTCTGGATGGATTTGCTCTGGAATCCTAAGTTTATCATCACAAATATCAAAGAGGAGTCCATTGGGCATTTTGGTGAATGAGACTAGAGTGGCCAAGTTTTGTCAAAGTTCTGTGTGTGTTTTAGGTGCGACTGTGCCGTGTGCGACGTGTGTGTCTATATGAGGGTGTGGGTGAGCGTGGAGAGGTCTCGTGGTGATATATGTCGGATTTGTGGGTGTGTGGGTGAGGTGTGGGGGTGTATGTGTGGAGGGTGTTTCTGAGGGAGATGTCTCTATGTGGGAGTGTGTTTCTCTGGGGGTTGTGGGTGTGCGTCTGCAGGTGTGTGTGGGTTCATGTACGGATCGTGTGTCTGTGGGGGACACGGGAGTGTCTGTGGTCCATGCGGGTGGTGCCAGTGCCCGGGTGTCTGCGGGGTGTGTGCGTGGAGGGGCCTGGGCGTGCAGTGGTGCACGTTTGCACGTTAGGGAAGCTCTGCCGTTCTTCCCAGCCCTTCGGTGCTGCCCAGGCCCAGTCGGACGGTCCATACCCCTGTCCACTCCTCAGCTGTCCGAGCTCAAGGCAGAGGGCACCTTCCTACCCTCTGAGGAACAGACAGCCTGGTCTGTGTTTGGGAGGGTGACAAGGTAGTTGTCTTCTGGCCTTGGCTTGGCCATGGGAGAGAAGGTGTCCTCTCGCCCCAGATGGGGGAGGTTTAGATTAACACGACAGAGCTGGATGTCTTCTTTTGCCCCCACCTGACAGCTAGCAAGGGCCTCTGTGTGCAGGAAGGCGTCATCTTTCTACTGTGCTTTCCTTCAAAGTCTCTTTAGGAAAGACAGTTTGTAAACTTCTCGGGACAACTTCTTAGTGCCTCTTCCGTCCTTTCTCACTGAATCTGCCGGAAACTCACATTTCCGACGCCTGGTGTGTTATGTCCGCCCTTCTGCTCTCATCGTCTGTCACTCGTGTCTCAGCATCAGCAGCTGTCACAGTTGCCTCTTTATGGCTGCGATCATGCTCTCCCTCTCCTGACACTGCTACCCTCACTTTCTGATTTTCTGTGGATTCTAAATGTTTCACGTCTGTGACTAACTTCCACACGCTGCTTTTTAATTTCTGCCATTGGTGGTACTTCTCAGGGCTGGGTTCTTGCGCTGGGTCAATAGCTGCGGGTTATCGGGGTGTTATCAGAGTGCCATCTGGGAGTGCAGGGCCCCCTGCACAGCTGCTCACCACATTTTGGAATTGTCTTGGCAACATATGAGAGCATCAGTTGTCACACAACTCTATCAGCGTATGCAGATGCCTTTTTTTCAACGATTCATTCATATTCTCTGATCACTTCGTGACCACCAATTCCACGTCCTCTGAGTATGGTTAGGCAGGTTGTTCACTGCACAAGGGCACCTGGCCAAGGAATACCAGCCCATGCTCCACTCACTGAATGGGGAGCAACAGCTCAGGGCTGTGTCTACCGGAGGGGCAAGCAGATGGCAGATGGGCTTGCAAGAGCCCTGACAGTAAATGCTGGACATGGGCCTTATAAATTTTCATCAGTTCTTTATCTGTTTTGAATAGTAAACTTTCATTTACCATATGCTGAATATTTTTCCTTTTGTTGCTGTTATGGGCTAAATTGTGTCCCTGAAAAATTACTTTGTTGAAGTCCTAACCCCCAGTACCTCAGAACGTTACCTTATTTGGAGATTGGGTCTGTAATGAGGTGCGTAAGTTGAAATGAGGTCATTACTGTCAGTCCTAATCTGATATGACTGCTTTCCCTATAGGTAGAGGAATCTTGGTCACAGGCACACACCAGGAGAAGCTATGTGAAGACACAGGGAGAAGATTTGTAAGAGATAGGAAAAAACAAAGCGCATTTCTCCTGCTCTCATACACACCGCTCACCAGAGAACACTTCATCCCTGGTCTCCAAAATGTGCGGTGGTTTCTCCCCACCAAGAACCTGTTCTCCAGCGGACACCATCTAGGCATCCTCTAATTTAAGTCAGTCTATCTGGAGAAGGTATCAGATTGCACAGGTGAAGGGCTCGTCAAGACCACCAGCCTGTGCCCACTTCAGACGCCAGTTGCAAGTAGTAGGCTGTCACCTCTACTTCTGGCCAACCAGCTGTAAATCAGGGGTTCCTGTGACCCCTGACTTGAGTTCAACTATGTGAGTGGCTCATAGAACTCAGAAACTTTACATCTGTTTACCCAGTTATTATAAAGGATGATATTATATAAAGAGTATAGATAAACAGCAGGGTGTAAGAGACACACAGGACAAGGCATGTGGGAAGGGGTGCAGAGCTTCCATGCCCTCTCGGTGTGCCACTCTCCAGGCACCTCCACAGTTCAGCAATCTGGGAGCTCTCCTTTTGGGTTTTTATGGGGGCTTCATTTCATAGGCATGATTGATGACATCATTGGCTGTTGCTGATCCCTGTGGTCAGACGGTAGGGCTAAAAATTCCAACCCTCGAACAAAAGATGCTCTGGCCTGGGTGTGCTGGCTCATGCCTGTAATCCCAGCCTTTTGGGAGGCCAAGGCGGGAGGATCACTTGAGACCAGGAGTTCGAGACCAGACAGGGCAATAGCAAGACCTCATCTGTACAAAAAAAAAAAATTAGCTGGGCATGGTGGCACACACCTGTAGCCCTTGCTACTCGGGAGGCTGAGGCAGGAGGATTGCTTGATCCCAGGAGTTTGAGCTTACAGTACACTATGATCACACCACTGTATTCCAACCTGAGTGATAGTAAGACCCTTTCTCTAAAAAAAAAAAAAAAGTGCTCCTGTCACCCAGGATCCAAGGGATTTAGGAGCTGTGTGTCAGGAACAAGGGTCAAAGACTAAATATTAGAACAAAATGTTCTCCTAGTCCCCCTATCTCCAAGGGTTTTAAGGCTTTAGGAACTCTGTCTCAGGAACCAGAGATAGTGACCAAATATGTATTTTTCTGTAATATCACAAGGCCCATCTACAAGCTGAGGAGAACAGCTTCAGAAGAAACCAACCCTGCCCACACCTTGATCTTAGACTCAACCTCAAGCACTTTGTTATGGTGACTCTAGAAAACTAATACAATTGCCCTATTTTTTTCCTTAAATTTAGTGGGTTTTTTTAGTTTTTTATATCCCTGAGTTTTAAAAAAATTAAACCTAGCCATCCCGTTACTAATAATTTTATCACTTTAAAAATAAAAATCTCCCCTTCTGTATTTAAAAATACTTTATTAAGCAAGTGTGGAGTTTATTTCGATGTGAAATATATGCACAAATGTTATTTTTTGCTGTGGAACAGTCGTCCCAGGAGCATTTATTTAAAGGAAGAAAGGGTT
Organism: Avahi laniger; assembly: GCA_963575035.1. NCBI lineage: Eukaryota > Metazoa > Chordata > Mammalia > Primates > Indriidae > Avahi > Avahi laniger. The sequence goes on along the minus strand of CAUYSK010071473.1, from coordinate 2,738 downwards.
CTTTCGCTAGAATTTTAGTGAGTTGTTTGTTCCTAATGTATCAACTTAGACTTATGGAATTCCCCCCATGACCTCTGACCTTCTATTTTTAACCTGGCATACAACAGTTATCATTGTCATGTGTTTTATGTTTTGAACTCCAATAGGGTGAGTTGTCTGTCATCATTCTCTTCTTTTTCCAAAAATATTCTTTGGAGTTCTTACCTACTGATTTTTTTTTCGAATCAATTTTGCTGTCATTTCACAAAGTTTGACAAAATACTCTGTTTGAAATTTCAGTGGACTGAGATTGCATGAGATCTGTGTATTGGCTTTGGCTTAGGCACCACCCTTATTCCCCTTAGCCAAGTGCAGAAGATCATTTATTCAAATCTTTATTTCTCCTACTAGGGTTTTATAACTTCCTTGAATAACTGTTGAATGGTCAGTGACAGTCGGGTCTTTGTTGCAAGGACAATGTGGAGTCTCTGGGACCTGTCCAGTCCTTGCAGGCAGTTTAGTCAGTGAGGTCAGGACCTGGAAACGCACTCAGTGCAGGGCAAGGGTGTCCTGCTCTTGTTTTGACACCCACGACCTCTCCACTGTCCTCCTCATCCATCTGACTGACGGTGTTTTCCGAGCAGCGTCCATACGTACCCACCCCTCACCCTTCCTCTTGTCTCCTGGCCTCTGTCCCTGCCCGAGTTAGTTTCCTATGCTGCTGTAACAAAGTATACAAAGGGGGTTGCTCAGAACAGCAGAAATGTATTGTCCCACAGTTCTGGAGGCCAAAAGTCTGAAATCAAGGTGTTGGCAGGGCCATGTGCTCCCTCTGAAACCAGTAGGGGATCCTTCCTTGCCCCTTCCCAGCCTCTGGTGGTTTGCAGCAGTCTTTGGCATTCCCCGGCTTACAGATGCATCTCTCCAACCCTCTGTCTGCATGTGGCTTTCTCCCTGCGTCTCTCTTCACAGGGCTGTCTTCTAATAAGACATCAGATGTATGGGATTAGGGACCCACCTGAGTATGACCTCATTGAACTTAACTAATTACATCTGCAACAACCCTATTTCCAAACAAGGTCGCATTCTGAGGTACTAGGGATTAGGACTTCAACATATCTTTTTAGTGGGGACAACACATGATACTGGCTGGCCAACACATTTCTCCTACCCTGAGTCCCTGATCTGCACTTCGTCACCTTCCCCCTAGCTCCGGTCCCTCCCCTCTGGTTGGGTCCTGCCTTCGCCTTACCCTGCCCCGTCCCTTCTTTCTGCCTGGACCTGCCTGATGGGCGCCCCACCCCCACCCTCATGCTCTGCTGGCCTCCTGTGCGCCCGCCAGGCATGACGACCTGAAGGAGATGCTGGACACCAACAAGGACTCCCTCAAGCTGGAGGCCATGAAGAGGATCGTGGCGGTGAGAGGGGGAGGGGCTCCCTCGGGGAGGGGCCTGGGTGTGCAGGGACAGCTGTCCTTGGCTTCCGGTGGACCTGCCCCTGCCTCCTCCTCCCTCCTTCCCTGCCTTCACCCCTACCCAGATGATCGCCCGAGGGAAGAACGCGTCAGACCTGTTTCCCGCGGTGGTGAAGAACGTGGCCTGCAAGAACATAGAGGTGAGCGCTGCCTGGCGAGCGCCCGCCCCGCCTCTGCCAGGACTAAACTCAAGCGGGGGGCGGTGAGGAAGGACATGCTAAATGACTCAGCCCGGGGGGGGCCCAGTCTGCTCAGAAATCTCCCTGACTCAGGAGAAGACACTGTTTACATGTCTCTGAATTGCATGTGGATCCGGGTAAAGGACCCAGGAGACACTCAGGGCTGCTCTCCTCACTACTGGAGGAATTTGTCCCCAGGGGCCCCCGGCGGTGGGGGCACCAGCCTTTGCCGAGAAACCCTCTGCTGAGAACCCGCTGTCCCCAGGTGAAGAAGCTCGTGTACGTGTACCTGGTGCGCTACGCTGAGGAGCAGCAAGACCTGGCCCTGCTGTCCATCTCCACCTTCCAGCGTGGCCTGAAGGTCAGAGGTCGCAGTTTGCCTCCCAGGGCCTGGGCCCTATTGCGGGAGGCGGCGCAGGGAGAGGCCGTGAGCACGGGAGCAGGCCCTGAAGGCCCCTTCCTGCCTGTCTGAAGTTGGGGGTCAGAGTCAGAGGAGGGCCAGCCAGACCTTCAGAGAGTAGGAGCCAGACTCAGACGGGCGGGCGTAAGAGATGCCCCTCCTGCTCTGAGGGGCTGGTGGTGATGACGCCCTCAGGGAGGAACCACCTGAGCCCTGACAGTGGAGAGTCTTTAACAGTGGAGAGCTCCTCAGCGCTCACCCCTGTGTGCGCACAGTGTGACTTGTGGCCTGGTAGTGGCCTGAATCCCCCATGCTATTCTCACCTTTTGTTTTGTCTTGCCCAAGACCTGTAGTTGTATTCACACGTGATAGGTGCATGCTTTTCTGGGAGTCTACTATACCTTGAGGGTAAAGTGAGCAATAGCGATGCCATTCCACTTGCTCTCCATACAGGTTTTTCAGCTCCGATTACGGCCATTAACTCCCCTATTCTCTCCACACTTTTAGTTCAGATTCCTGTGAGAGGGATTCTGACAGGTCCAGCTCATCTTTTCATCTCCAGAAATTTTTTTTTTTTTTTTGAGACAGAGTCTCACTCTTTTGCCTGGGCTAGAGTGAGTGCCGTGGCGTCAGCCTAGCTCACAGCAACCTCACACTCCTGGGCTCAAGCGATCCTCCTGCCTCAGCCTCCTGAGTAGCTGGGACT
>CAUYSK010071472.1:0-20911 GCA_963575035.1 Avahi laniger | reverse complement strand
TGAAGAATCTTGAACAATTTATTTACATTCTTTAAACCTCAATTTCCTCATCTCTGAGACATAAATGATAATAATGTGTTTTGCATAAGGTGATTTCTAGGTTTAAATGAATTAATAAAATTTAAGTACTTGGTTAAGTGCCTGATACAGATATCAGTTTCACAAATTTTTAATAGTAAGTTTATTATTCAATAGTTTTGCTAAATAATGTGATATATTACCTAGGCCCTATAAAACACCAATAATAATGATGACATAAAATGATAATCAAAATTATAATATGTGCTTATATAGTTAACTCAGTACTTCATATAAATTCAATCTCTCAACAACTCTAGAGAGAGATAAATAAAGTGGTGCTCAGAGAGGCTAAGTAACTGGAGTGAAGTCTTACAAGGTAAAAATAACTGTAAATCTAACCTATGGCTAAAGCTTTAAAGAGAGATCTGATTCTTAAAAATTGTCAATGTCAACCTAACACGCTCATTATTAGCAAGAGCAAGTAATAAGTTCTACCTCACATTATTATTTTTAAGTCTTTGAAACCACAGCTTCTTTATTTATAAGTAATGCAAATCCAAATCAGTTTGAATATGTGAAACACACTAATTGGCTTCTGATTTTAAAACCGCATTTTCAAACATATGTGCCTTGTATGTTTCAGTTGGGGTTTCGGACACGTACCACAGAGTAGCACTTTGCCTTGATACCGCTGCTTTGCAAGCAGATGGTAAATTCTTTGCTGATTTTCAATTAAGTGTATTTTTTTCAGAAACATTTAAAGTAATGTTTAAAGCATCCAGAAATTTGGGACATATATAATCTGATTCTATAGAGGGAGAGAAATACATTTTTCATAGTATAAAGTTTAGGTAGTTCCTGAACTGATGAATTTTTTCTCTAAGGTTTTCAAATGCCGTTTTTTCATTGTTTTTTTGTGTTGGTTATCTATTTTTTCTTACATATCATTGAGTTTTCTTGCACTCCATGTTCTAAATTCTTCTTCTGTCATTTTAGTGTTCTGAATTTGGTTGCTGTCCATTGCTAGACAGCTGGTGTTTTCTTTTGGGGGTGTGCTTTCTGTTTGATTCTTCATGCTTGCAGAGCTCTTTCACTGATTCCTTCACATCTGGATCAGCTGTTGCTTCTTACCTTTAGATTTTCATTTGGATAATGACACACCTTCTTTAGTCTCCAAGGCAGTAGGTTGTGTTTATGGGTGAGATTAGACCACATCCTGTATGATGAGTCAGTAGATGGAGTAAAAGGGTGGGCAAATTGACCTCCCTGTCAGTAGGTGGCTCTTATGGAAAGTGGCAAGCTACAGTGTTATTTTTGGGTCCTGTGATCCAGCTCTTGTTCCTCTGGTGAGGTACTCGAGTGCCTTGGGATTCCCAGGTGTGTCCTTATTCTCCACCTCAGTGGGGGTAGGTGAGGGAATGAGGCTGGGCAGAGCGGGGTTGGGTGAGCCTGCCCTTGAGCTCCACAGATGCTGTTAGCAGGGGTCAAAGGACTGTTCTCTGCTTCTGGGCAAAGCTGCCAGGGAGGAGCTAAAATGGCCCCACTCAGCCGAAAAGTCTGCGTGTTGTGGGGGCTGAGACTTGCAGTCTAGAGCAAGCCTCGCTCCTTTCTACTCTCCCCTATTCTGAGGTTTCTCCTGGGCCTCTCCCAGGAGACAGGACCTCAAGCCAGTGGACCTCTCCTGGCTGTGATGCCGGCTGGGAGATTCCCTGCCCAGGATGGCAGGCTGAGCTGGGAGAGCAGCCCTCCGTGGGAGGAGGATTTGCTCCTCAAGCATCTGATCTGCCCCTGAAGGCACACACACCTCAGTAGGCTCCTTCACAAATATCCCTCCTGTGTCCCGGGGGCAACGTGATTGAGACATGGGAGACCTGGGTCTTTGAAATCTGGTCTGCAGGCCTGTCCCCTGGGCCTCAGAGATCAATCCCTGACCCTACCAGGAAGAAGAGTGCTGGTCTCAAGTCACCCACGGGATGCCCAAGCTGGATCAATGTCTCTCTGCCTCGGGATTTGCCCAACTCTGCTGGAGTCACCAGGCAAAAAGCACCTGGGAGGGCAGGCAGGTAGGGAGCTTACAGTCTGAATACCCCTCAGTCCACTGTAGGGCCTCAAAATGAAAGGTCCCGTTCCCTGCAGATGCCTCCGGGTGATGGCTAAATTGTCTCTCTTGGCAGCCATGGGTAGAGAAAGGGAAGGGGAGAATGAGGCAATATGGTGCCTGCTGATGGGCTCTAGTCTGTGGGCTGGGAGGTGCCCTGAGGGAGCTGGGAGCCTGGTGCCCTGTCTGCAAGAGGCTCACCCCTCACTGGTGGCAGCTATCTCTGAGCTGGTGTTGGCAGGTCTCTCCAACCGCTCAGGAGCCCACCAGCAGTCCAAGATGCAAGGGAGGGGAAATTCGTTCACTTCACCTACCCTTGTCTCTGGTCTCCAAGCCTCTCAGGGGCCTTTCTTCCTCCAGTTCTCCTCTGCAACTTCTTCCTGTGGAGTCTCCTGTAGTTTCAGGCACCCTTCCTCAGACCTTCATCCGATCTATGTTTGTCTGCTTGTTTATTTGTTTTCGCTTTCTTCTAAAATCTACTTTTCTTGCAGAGACATTCTGGCTGGCCATTTTTCTCGTCGACCATCTTGCCCATCTTTCTAATTTCTCATTGTTTCTTCCATTCAGGCTAGGCTTTAGTAAATAAAGACAGCTCTAATCTATAGTGTAGCTTTTGGGTAACTTATCTAACTCTGATTATATAGCTGCAAATTGGCAGACGTAAAATTCATTTAAATATTGTATCTCAAATTTCAAAAGGAGCATTTGTGTTTCCTTCAACTGTGTATTTTAAAATGAGAAGACATGTTAACTGCTAAATTTGGAGGTTGGAGTTTGGAAGTTTATACTTTACTTCGTTCTAACCAAGAAAAAAATCTATCTTTGCATATTAAGCACATGAATTTCAATTGGCTGACAATATAAGACGGAATAACAGAAATAATTAAGAATGCTACATCAATTTCATATGCTAGGGATATCTTTATATTTCCTACTAGGTCTAAGCTTTTTATTTTCAATCATCTTTATTGATAATAATGATCATACAATTTTCACACCATAAGGAAACTACAAAGTTATTTTGTTCAAAGTCATTTTTGTATGGTTTCAAAAGATAGAAAAGAGAAAAGTTAATACAAATTTCCAAAATGACTCAGGTAATGTAAGAAGAAATTCAACCCTGATATGATTAAGGTTAAATGTGTTTTCCACCAAACACTAAATAGTTGGCACAAATTGCCAATTAACGAAACAAATTTATGGTATATTCCAATATTAAAGCCACCTTATGCTATTTTCCTCACAAAGACAATAAAACAAAATTGCATTCTCTTCTGGACATCTATTTACTGGAGATAATCCCATTAAAATAAGTAACAGCAGATACCTTAGAAGGAGATATAAACCAAACTTACACAAAACTTAATGTGGGAAGTATGTGCGTTCATATACACATACTTACCTAAATACGGTCACTAAATACACACCTTTATATTTGCAAAGTCTGTGCAAATACACATATAGCCACTCTGGAACAATCATAAGGAGCTGTGAAATATGTTTTAGTGTAAGAATTACTAGTGTTTATACAATAGTGACACTTATTAAATGTCCGTTAATGTGGAGCCTTCTCAGTTAATGAGCATTTCATTGTGGAAAGAGATTTTGGCTCTGACCAAGATGGAAGGGAAAAAAAGTACTCAGTAAAGACAGAGTTCTAAGTGCAGGTGCGCTGAAGGGACTTCACTTCTAATATCAGATCCTTCTCAAATTCTATCGGATGTTCATGCTATATTTCTATCCTCATCTACTACAATATATACCATACCAATATGAATTATATTGCCAAATATTTTGGAGAAAGTTGAAATTTATTTTGAAATATTTCAGATTCATAAAATATATAAAGAATAGAAAATTTTTCTATCTCCTCTATTAACAAATAAAACTTAAAACAGAGTTTATTCCTCCATATAATTCTTCACTGATTCTATTACTTTTTCCCATAGAGATACTTAAAATTCTGAATTCGTGTTTATTCTCCTACTATGTCTCCTTATATTTTAATTCATATGTATGCAATCTGAAACTTTGTGAATGAACTACAACTATTTGCATCAACATAAATGAATATTTAAAACATAATTCTATATAAAAATAAAAGAAGCTGATTGCTGAAAAACCATGTGTTATACATAACAGCAATTACATGAAGTTTTACTCAGTTTTATGTCTATGTATAAAGATTTTAAAATTCTCTATGTCTCTCCTAGTTTCTACTACATGTGACTTGCCAAACAATACATAACATTTACTTAACAAAAACTCTACCCCCTACTTATGTTCACTAATAGAATCTTACCAAATTGATTCTATGACCTAGAAACCATGATTAATCTAATCCCTGTCTTCATAATTTCGGATCCATTGGAAGGGACAAATATTTCCTTCCCGTCTCCTAACATCTGACATTGTCACATAGCATCTAACAGCTTTATTTACCAAGATGTACTTCTAAGGGCCTGGATTTTTTGTTTTGTTTTGTTTTTTAGTGTTGATGTCATTCATACCAGCTGTTTATTCTCTATTTTTGCTGCTGCTATTTTATGACTATCTGGCTGGAATATATTATAGGTCATTTTAATTTTCCTCATCCTGTCTCTCTGTTGTACAATACAATATATAGAATAATAACTTCTCATCAATAGCATTTGACTTCAGAATCTATTTTATCTAAGACTCATATCCTCCGATATATGTGAAATAAATATATTTCTCTGTAAATGCTTTAACACAAAGATCTTCCTTCATAAGGTATGAGAGACCATTTAAGTCTAACAATAACCTAGGTTGCTGCCACTTTTCTTCCTCTATTTTTGTCACAAAAGAAAATCATTGTGCATTCCTGTGTTATAGATGCACATCTACCATAGGAAGTAAAAACAACAATTAAATTAATTATGTATTCTCAGTAAGATTAAGAAATAATAATAATGCAAAGAGGAAGAAATCATAGCACCGAATAGTTGAATTTCAAAAACCCTAGATGGATTTCCCATTAGAGTTAAGTGACATAAAAACCAAAGTTACCCCTAACTCTTATCAAAAGTTCTGATCTCCTGTGAGAGCAGAAACAATCACATCAAATACATATATTGAGGAAATGTAATGAAGAGCAATGAAATTTAATTGAAGCGCTCTTGGCCATTCGAGCCAGGCCTTCAGTGGATTAGAGGCACATACTATTAGGCATTTGCTCTTGCTATTTCTATTTAACGTCAGTTTAATATAGACGAGGACACCATTCTTCTGCTCCATTTACATAAGTCAAAGTTATATTCCAATATGTGCAAATGCAGAGTCAACCTGGGGGAAATTTACTAACAATATTAAAGAATCAAACTCACCAGTAAAAACGTTCCAGCTTTGCTAGTAATGATAGACGCATTATTAACATTCCTCATTACTGTCGGCATTTATGTTTAAATAAGAAACTGACAGACCAAATAGAGCTTATTATTTTGAAAGATGGTTCTTTAAATAAATATTTTACTAACAGAAATAATTGCATTATATCAATAATCAGTTATTTCACTGGAATAAATTATATTTGCCTTCAACATGCCTACGTTTAAAATATTTCATCATCTTCATTCATCTTGAAGTTACACACACACACACACACACACACACACACACACACTCATACTCAACAAATAGTACCTCTTTGGGCTTGTATAATAAAGGTAGCTCTTTTCTTCTTTCCTTCATTTTTTTTTTTTTTTTGTTCTTTGGGAATAAGAGTCCTTCTCCTGGTTATCCATCCAGTCATTCCAGCTGGAGGGGTTACAGAAATGCCTATCTGAGTAGAGGGAATGGTTGTCAGAACTTCACACCAGCACAGCCACAGAGGGCAGTGTTTTCTTTCACTGTGTCTCTCCACTAGGACATGACTTTCACCTTCATAAGCAATAAATAAATAAATACTCACCAGATATATTTAAGAATTATATAGTAAGATACATAAATAATCAAGTAGTCATGAACTGGTGGAATAAATGTTACGTATTTAAAGAAATATGCTACTTATTTTTCTTTAAACATGATATTATCTGTCAAAAGTTATAAAATGACAAGATGAAATAAAGAGTTGTGAATTATTGACTTCTTTTTTAATATGTAATTTTAGGAAGCCAGTAGATATTTAATAGTTTCTATAATTTTCAAATAATAACTCTGCATATTTATTAATATTCTCATGCTCTGTCTACCCGACCCTACCCAAATCCACATATACTGCCTACACTGACTTTTTTTAAAGCAATAGCGCTAAGGTATCAATGTTAATGGTTTTTGAGGTAGCTTATTAAGAAAAAATTTCATGAATTAATATCAACAAAATATAAAATGAAGTGTGTTACTCTGCAGATGTCTTTTGTATTGCCAAAGGCCTTCGACATTGCTTTTCATTTTTATCAAAATACAGATATCAAGGCTGAGTGTGGTGGTTCACATCTGTAATTCCAGCACCTTTGGAAGCCAAGGCAGAGGATTGCTCGAGACTGGGAGTTCCAGAATAGCTGTGGCAACATAGTCAGACCATGTCTCTACAATTTTTTTTTTAAACATTAGTCAGGCACAGTGGCATGTGCCTGTAGTGCCAGCTAGTTGGGAGGCTGAGTCAGGAGGGTAGCTTGAACTCAGGCATTTAAGGTTGCAGTGAGCTATGATCGGGCCACTCTACTCCAGCCTAGGCAACAGAGCAAGATCCTGTCTCAAAAAAAAAAGAAAAAAAAAGAAAAAAATCCAGATGTCAAAAACTTTAGTACCCTGGGTGAGAAATTTATAATCTAAAGAAACATGTGCCTAATGTGACCTATTTATATTTAAAAAGAATAAATATATAGTCTTACTAATAAAGGCTAATTGATATGATAAAACATATGAGAACGCAAATAGAATTAGAATTAGTGGAAATAACACTTCCTCTCTAAGGGCGCTAGCTACAGATTCAGCATATGCAACTATATATGTAATTTAAACAAAATACATAATACAATCACAAAGTTCACCAACTGACCAGGACTATAGGTATAAAAAGATGAATTTGAGCTAGGAATTGAATTTCTAAAAATAAAAAGTATTTTTATATTTTAAAATTCCATTTCCAAAGAAAGTATTCTGAATGATATGCCTTCATAGACTGCAAATATTTAGTCCAGAATGACATGGTATGAAGGAGAAAATACAGATGATATCAGGAAGAAAGGAAATATAAAAGTAACATAATATAGGAAAAATAATAAATGTGAAGTTTATACTTTGAAAAAATAAAATAAGATAAAAAGATCTCTAGTCAGATTGAGCAAGAAAAAAGAGAAAAAAGGACAGATAAAAATAATATCAGTTATGATAAAGCAGAGATAGCTGCATATAAAAATAAGTATACTATATTAGGGTAATAACTTGAAGATTTGATAAAATACCAAAATTCCCCCCCAAAATACAACTTGGATCCAAATAACAGAAAACCTAAATACTCCTATGAATTCTAAATAATTAAAATACTCATTATGAAACTACAAGGAAAACATCAGGCCCTGGTGATTATTAAAATTAAGTTCTACAAAGTATTCCTAGAACATATCATTTTATTGTTATCCTAAGTTTCAGGGCAATGTATGAAAGAATACTTTCTAGCTCACTCAGTGGAGCTGTAATGCTTTGATACCAAAAGATGACAGGAACATTATCAGACAGCAATATTGTAGTCAATTTGTTCATATACAAATCTCTCAATATCTTTAACAAACTATCAATGTCCAATTCTGGCGGTATATGTAAAAGTTAATTCAACAGGAAACATTGATTTTATCCTAACAATAGGCAAGGGAAGGTTAACAAACAAAATCTATGAAGACTAATCAATACATTAACAGAGTAAAGATAAAAAAGACCACACATGACAAATAGATTCACAATAAATATTGTCCAAATCTGACATGTCTTTATAACACAAAAGCAATCTTATAAAACTAGAAAATAATGAGAATTTCTATATCTTGATAAAGATTACCTGTGCATCTTTTATTTCATAACATCAGTCTTAATGAGAAAATGTTGGGAATATTATTTTAAAATAAGAAATAATACAAGGATCCCCACAATCAAAGCTTATCTTTCACATTGCACTGGTATTCCTAATAAGCACAGTAAAATGTTCAAAATAAATTAATACCATAAAGATTTGGAAAAAACAAACAACAATTATTTTCTCAAGATGATATAATGGGCTGTTGTAGAAAACCCAGAATTCATAGGTACATATTAGAAAAAAAAATAAGAGAAATTGACAAGGTATTCAGCTATATGACTCATAAAAAGAAAATTAATTATATTTCTACATGTGTATATTGTCCATCTCTTTCTCAACAGCTAGTGTCTTATGTGTAGCCTGTAAAAATTAATGTAGCTCTCAAAGATAATTTTTACCATGGTTATAATTCTTTTTTATATGTGTCATTGGCCAGGTGAATAATAATATTTTAGAGTTTACTAATTGCATCTTGCAAAGACAGGGCTTTTTGTTTGCTCGTTTTTCATGATTCCACTTTAAAATAATAATTGGGGTACATAAATAAATTTCTAAGTTTAAAATATGGAACCTTATGAATGCTTTAAAAATGACATATTTATTATTAATGTGTTCACTTTGTTTTTATCCCATATCCTATCATTATATTTTTTATTTGACAAGGGATAGCTTGTCACTTATATCAGAGACAAGTTAGTTTTAAGGATGTGTGAATTTCACATAAGTCTGTTCTGTAGGAATAATAGACACAAGTACTTCTGAGAATAAATATTTAGTGTGGTATATAAGTGCATTTTTCAATGGTTACCATACTCTCTAGTCATTTTTCAAACATATAATCTGTGAGAGGAAGTTAAACATAAAGCAACAAGATATCTCATAAGGTAAACACCACATTGCAATGGAGATTCTGGAATATGCAATATGTGAATTTAATCCTGAAATAAGCCGAAAATATAATCTAGAGAATCAATGGCTCAGTAGTTCCTGGGAGCTTACTGCTGCCTTTGTTAAAAAAGGTGTACAGTTCCTACCTATAGGACTTTGGCAACCTAGATAGGAATGCTACCCTTGGGTGTAGCATGATGATTCTTGATATAAATTAAGATGATATTGAAGCCATGTAACCAAAAATCAGAGCACAATAGGAAGGTTGTCAATGTATGAAGTCACCAGTAAGGTACCAGGTACAATCCTAAGATTTTCTGAAATTGTGCAATTTATTCACAAGAATGAATGAATGCAAATCAAATCCAGTTATAAGAATAAATTCATTGTGGGTGACGAAGGCTAGAGAAAAAAGTACAAGAATTGTTAATATTGTTTTACTCACTTGGGATCAGATAATAAAAAATATATTAATATCCGTTGTCAAAAACATGAGACTGAAGCTCAATTTCTTCAGTCATTATCCAAACTAGAGAGAGTATATGAGATATACGTATTGGAGAGGTTTGTGCTACTCAGGCTACAGAAAATAAGGGAATAGAGGGGCTAGACTAATGACACAGTTTCTATATATATTCTTTAATTAACAATTCCACTTGAAAGTTTATAAAATAACTGTCAGTTCTATTCACCAAATACTTTTGCAAGTAGCAAATAAAAGAATATTATTATGAACTCAGAAAACAAATAAGGCAGAAATGGATACTTCCTTGTCCTATAACCATTAAATGTTAAGTTTACTCCTTTAAACCTCTTACCATATTGGATTATCCTTGATATTAAACTTATTTCCCCATTAGTCTACACTATAAGCTTTTTACAGGAAAGGACTATTAGAAAACAAACAGGCTCATAAAAAACATAAACCATAATGAGATTTGAAATTTCTCAAAGGCCTTTTATTTTGATTTTTTTTACCAGTGTAGAAGGAAGAGAGGAGATAGGCTGCTGTTTTAAATATCATAAATCACTTTGGGTTTTTTAATAACATCTGTGGGAAATTAATTCAATTTAGGGTGCTAACATGTAAGAAAAAATCATTTCAAGTTCACCTATATTTGAAGTGACTAGCAATGTTTACATATAAAAACTGTCACTATTTGTTACATTATTTATTTCAATAGATTTGGGGATACAGATGTTTTTTGTTACATGTTTGCATTGTGTCATGAAAGTCAGAACACCCGTCACCAGAACAGTGTACGTTGTGGCCAGCAGGTAGATTTCATCTGTCACTCCCGTCCTACTCTCCCTTCTTCTAGTTTCAGTGTCCATTACACCGCTTTATGACCATATATATCCCTTGTTTAGCTCCCACTTACAAGTGAGAACATATGGTATTTGTGTTTTTCCATTCGTGGGATGCTTCACATAGGTTAATAGTCTCCAGTTTCATCTGAGTTGCTGCAAAAGGCACTATTTCATTCTTTTTTTATAGTTGAGTAGTACCCCATGGTATTTTTTATGGTATATGATATTCAACAATTATTAAATTAATTTTACAAGCTTGACATTAAAAAAGCTATAAACATTTCCAATTTAGACAAGTCGATCTCTGTAATAAAATTAGTCAAAAAGAGTTCTTATTCATTTCTACCGAATGGAAAGTAAACAAAGGAATAGAAATTGCAAAATGTATCCTTTATGATAGAAAAAGGATACAAAAAATCAGCAAGAAATTTTCTTAAATTGATTATTGAACCTCTTTCTTTGTTCAGTAATCAATTCATCTTTCAACTCATACAAGAAAGTTACATAATTTACCTGAATAAAGTCTTTGAAGTTCAAAAGTTCCGTAATAACTTTCCTTAATTAAAGTGTTGTTCTTTCTAAAAGGGAAATACATCTCTGATACATTTTTTCTTTCTCAAATAGGATCTTATAAAATTTATTTTTTATTGACAGGATCATGACAATTTCCCTTCATATGTTTTCTCAACTCAGCCAAAGGGAATCAATCTATTGTTCTACACTCTTCATATTCTCAATAAAACATAAATACTATGCTGTTTCATTAATCATATATGTTGCTCTGTGATTTATCTATTCTTTTTAATGAGATTTAATTTTAGGGATCTGCCTTTTTATTTTTTCCAGTACTTATTTCAATGTGAGAAGATATAAATATGTGTTCAATTGTTTTAAATTTATGAATAAAGAAAAAATATATATGTATATACACATGAAAAGATGGAAGATGGCACATCAACTCCCCACATAAACCATGTTATAGCAGTGTGTACCCTAATTTTCTGTGTCGTTGAAAAAAAATCAAAAACCCTATAAAGTCTATCTCAAATGACAATATTCAATGACTTTCTCCATCTTTTAAAAGAGATTATCTTGATGATTTTTGATCTTTTAAAAATACTTTATTCTTAACATACATGTGGCTTAAATAAATTTTTATTTTTTTGAAACAAGAGTCTCACTCTGTTGTCCCTGCTGGAGTGCTGTGGTGTCACCATAGCTCACTGCAACCTCAAACTCCTGGGCTCAAGCAATCCTCCTGCCTCAGCCTCCCAAGTAGCTGGAACTATAGGCATACACCACCACATATGACTAATTTTTTCAATTTTTAGTAGAGACAGGGTCTCGCTCTTGCTCAGGCTAGTCTCGAACTCCTGAGCTCCAGTGATCCTCCTGCCTCGGCCTCCCAGAGTCCTAGAATTACAGGCACGAGTCACCACACCCAACCAAAATATTGATTTTCTAAATATATGCTTTGTAATTAAAAATGTATTTGCCTTATAAATAATATAATGTACACTATATAGTGAATGTGAACAGAGATTAATTATAAATTAATGAGATTTAATTTTTCATCTTCAACAATTCGATATTCATTCATTTTATAAACCATTTATGCAAAAATATATTTTTATATATGTATATATTAAATGCAGATCTATAAATTTTCCCCAATGAGTGCATGTTTAATTATGAGATTTGAATAAAAAGCCATGTGACTTTAATTTTTACATGAATTAAACATAATTTTTATATTTTCAGTAATGTCAAAATATAATACTATGCTTAAAAATTTATTGAATTTTGTAACAAAATCAATGAATAATTCAGATTTATTTAATTACTTTCTTTAAAGGCAATAAACTTTTCATTAACAAAGAGGTTATGGTACATATAAAGCACTATAGATTCATTTCAATGTTTATAAAATGTTAAATAGGTACCCATAAAACTTTTATAGAATTTTAGCCACAGTCAATATTTGCTTCATCTCACCACATAATCCAGCTCTATGGTAAACAAATTACTTTGCTTAATAATACTTCAAAATAAACCACCATTGTTTTACTAATATCCATTAAGATTCTACTGACTTTAACTATCCAACTCCTTACCCACTGATCTATTTCTAAAAAAGATACAGTGGTCATATTGAGTTTGTATTGAGTTGAAAACATACTTATCAAACTCCTAATATGTATCTGGATTATTTATCCTTGGCACTGAAGAAAAGTTACTAAATGTAAAAGACAAAATCCTTATCATACTGAAGACTAGATTTAGGGGAGGGAGAAAAACAAACAAAAACACACACACATACAAACAACCAAAATTAAAGAAGCAACATTCCAATAATGATAAGCACAATAATGAGGTAGATGGAGTCAAATGCTAGGTGCTCTTTATTAGTGTGAACAAAGAAAACTCTCAGATATGATGGTATTTGAACAAACACGTAAAGGACGAGAAGTAGTTGGTGAGGCAGAGAAGCAAAAAAAGAGAGAAACACTGCAGAGTGAAAATGAAGTGCAGGAGTTATAAAGCAGAAATAAGTATGATATATTTGAGATACAAGAAGAAGACCAGAGTGACCGGAGCATAATGAAAGATAAGTGAATCCAAAGAAGCTGGGGAATGCTAGCTGCAATCAAATTAATCCCTGCGTGAACACAATTTTAAAGAGCAGCTTTCACGGATTTATAGAAATATAAAGAAGTAAAATGCTTCTCAAATAGAAACAAGACCTCTTGTGCAGCACCAAGTTAAATGACTTGAACAGGCTAATATTACTAACAAATATAACCCTCAATGTGTAATATTTCTAAGCAATAGGCTGTTATTCCTCATTCAGGTATCCAGATCAAGATAGATACAGATTGGGTTAAGTGCTCTGTTCTACATAGTAATTCAATAGTAAAATATCTGTGACACTGTGCCTTCAACATGTGTCTTCCAAGAATTTCCAGGGCATCAACATCCACCTGGCAAGGGGAAAGAACATGGAAGACCGTGAGTGGAAGCTTTATTTAGGAGCCTGGAAGCAGGATCATCACTTCCATTTACCTTCATTTGGTTATAACTCAACCAGGTGACCACACCTACCTGGAAGAGAGGGTGGGAAATAGAATTCAAGAAAGAATAGAAATTATATTTTAATAGACCCTGCCACATACTGCATTTCTAAATTTGAGATCATACTACTCTTGTATATATCACAGGCTGTTTGTCTCCTCATTGTTTGGAGAGTGGACGAGACCTCTAGTATGTTTTAATAAAGTAGATGTAATTTGTTTTTAGTTGATACTTATGGTTAGTGATAGCTTATAAAATAGCACTATTTGAAATATTTCTTTTCTTATAAATAGATAAATATGATACATTTGGTGATTTAAAAAATTAATTACAAGCCTGCTATAGAGAATGGATTTTTTTTCAGGAAATATAACATGCATCTTGAAATCTGGGTTAGCCACAAGAAATACACATACACTGAAATGACTTCCATGGAGTTTTGATGCTAATCTGATTAAATTTGCATGTACGAAAGAAATGTGTACTTAAAATAAAGCTTGACCTGATCTTCAGCAACTGCTTTGTACCACCTACGGGTCTAAATTGAACTAGCCATCAATCCGTGAGAAATTCTTAATTATATTTATTCATTGTCTGATTTTTAATGCTTATGAATGCACCTTCCATCAGCATTTCAGAAAGTCAGTACCCTAGGCTTGCATCTGAGAATACACTATTCTACATTGTTCTTCAGTTCCAATAAATATACTGGATTAGAGAAATTATCTATGTTAAATGACTTTGGTCATGGCCAACCTAACCACTCCTCTAGGTATTTATTGTCTATCCTTAAAAGCCAGACCACACAGGCATAAGCTTACTGAGCTTTATTTTAGTATTAAGCCCTTGGTTAGTGTCTAAACAAGTTATACTATCTAGCCATTTGAAATCTGTGATTGTATTACCTACAGGAAGACTGTAGAAAAAAACTACCACTCTGTACTCCATAGATAAAGCCCTGGGTTGAAGATTTAAGTTTGTTTTGTTTTTGGTAGAAGTACGTAAGGTCCAAGTTCCCCTAAGGAGCCATGGTTTTTCTCTTTCTGATGGTATCATTTCCCTAAGTGACTATGTGTTACCTTTTCCTCTTACCTGCTTTAAAACTAAGCAAATAATTATAATAAAATCTCGTTTATGGCCTATGAATTTGTAGTCTTCATTTCTGTTTTATATTTGTCTTCTACAAACACTTTGTTTTAATTTCTACTTCACTTTTCCATGGTATTCTTATTGTTACTTGTCTCAATGTTTTTGAGAAAGATGAGGCTCTGCACAAATAAAAATGTAACATCTAAAGATTCATTGAGGTAATTGTTGAAAGGGATAGTTTAAGAGCGTTGCTCAGAGTTCTCATCACTCCGCATGTCTGTGGGTGCTAAGGTCTGAAGTTATGTCCCTCCAAAACTTATATGTTGAAGCCTAATCCCCAATGTGATGATATTAGGAGATAGGGCCTTTGGGAGGTGATCAAGTGTCAAGAACATGGAACTCTACTGAATTGGATTAATCCCTATAAGGGGCAGAAGAGCCCAGAATGCTACCCTTCTGTCATGTGAGGACAGTGAAAAGATGACTATCTATAAACTAGAAAGAGAGTGACACTGAATCTGCCACTGCCTTGATGTTGGACTTCCCAGTCTTCAGAACTGTGAGAAATAAATATCTGTTGTTTATAAGCTGCCCTGATTATGAAATTTTGTTATAGCAGCCTGAAATGACTAAGACAGTGGCTATAAGATCTCCTTGGGTAGATACTTCAGTACTTACTTTGTTTCCATTAAAACTTATTTGAGTATTTACATGACAAATTTTATCACTATTTTCCTCTCTCTGTGTAAAAAGAACTTACATAGGAACTTACAAGGAATTTCCTGGAGTGGATTACAATGTTATCTCTAATTGTAATTGTACTGGCATGCCCCTCCTTGCACTAATGTATAAACACGTGCATATGAACATTGTCCCTGGGTTTAAACATAAAGACATACCTAAGAATTTTTAAAACATAAGAAGGATAGGCAAATTAAGAAAGTCTAAAAAGAGTATTCAATTTTAGAGTCAAAAGGGGGAACCCAAACTGCTTTTAAGCAAATTTCTTTCAGCAGTAATGAAATGCAGAATATTCTGACTTTCTCTTTCTTAGGTCATGTCTCCTGTCAAACTCTTAGAGCCATTGAAATTCCGAAAAAAGTCTGGAACTACTGTGCACTGGATATCTCAAATGCCTGCTAAGGAAGCACAAGCTGGGTGTTTATGTACCAAGAAGCTTAAAGAGGGGCAAATATAAGAAACAATTTTGGGCTAGTGCTTTAAATTTATGAGGTGTTTTTTACATAGAGTATCTCATTTGATTTTGGGGGAAAAGGAAACAAAACAATAAAACCAAATAAATGAACAAAGAAACATTGGGAGGTAAAGAAAAACAAGTAGGATTAGTTTTCTGATTTCACATTTGTGGAAATTTGAAGGTCAGAGAGGTTAAATAACTGTTCAAGGTTCCATGGTTTGTTAACAACACTGGGCTAGATTAGCCTACAGATGGATTGCCTCATTCAAGACCTGAGTATAGTTGCATAATTAAACTGTTAATTATTTTTTCAGTTCGCATGTCTGAATACACAAGAAAGATTAAATCTAGCTAGATTTACTCCAATAATTTTAGCAAGTAATAGTGTCAGATTTGTGCTGCAATCTTAAATTTAGGCCAGGTTAAAGGAGTAATTTTTTTAAAAGTCCTTATATTTTCACTAGAAGATTATAAATATTAATGTAGCTAACAGTATAGTGCAAAGTTAACTTTAATCTTGGTTTTTAAAATTGTACTATACTCTTTTCTAATTCCCACATTCCTGGTCTCTTTATTGATTTTACCTGTTTATTCTTCCAGACCAGAAAACTAAATTTTTCATTTTAATATTAAAATAAACTTTTAAGTGATATGTCAAAAGAAAAACTGATTTTGTCTAATTTTCAAAAACAGTAATCTGTAAAAAAATTGTTTTATTTTCTTTTTGTATTATATAAAGTAGAAAAAATGTTTAGTGAACCCAAGAAAGAAAAAAAAAAGACATCAGAATACTAATCTTAGAATGTATACTTTAGGCTTGAAGAATATTTTCTAGGAAAAAAAATGATAAATATTAATTCTCAAATTTTTATAAAGATTTCATTGCATATTACATACATGTGTGTGCATGAGTATGCATGTGTGTATAATTGTTAGTCAGTTTGGGAGTGATTCGTAAATAGCTGTAAATTCACTGATATAATTACGTCTAGCTGCAGTAAGGCCGCAGATAGAACAGTGTGTATCCCTCACTCATCATGAAGCATGTCAAATGCAATGAGCAGTAGAGCATAGCTGGCTTGTGAAAACTTCTCTCCCTTTTCTCTGCTTCACTGCTTCCTGTCTTGACCCGGGAAAGATATACCAGCATTTTAACATCACACTTAAACTATCAAACAGTACAAGTTATAACCCTAATCAAGTTGAGGGCAAAAAGGAAGCTATTGTTATTTTGGTTCATAAGTCAGAACTGATTCATATTTAAAATATTATATTTGAAACATGTTAGCAATATTAATACAAAAGTCCATAAAATAATTACTATAAAGTGTTGGAGGCCCACATTTTAAGTAATATAAAAATGTTGACATAGTTCAACAAAATTCTGTCATTAAGAACAAGATCCAAGAGTTAAATATGAATAAGATATAGCTGTAATTTACATTTACTATATTACGCTGAATTTACACATAAGATATCTATATCAAATCAGGAACACTGAATTTTCCCTTTTGACGGTATGAGCCCTGTTGAAGAAATATAATTAAAAAAAATTTACTCCTAAACCAGAAAACCTCTGTAAAGAGAGAAGCAAATACAAAAAAACACATTTTTTCTACCACTGAGTAGACATTAAACCAGAGTGTGATGTGCATCACAGGCAATCTGCAAACATAACTGCAAAGACAGGAAGAAATCTCATCCTTTTGCACAGCCAGGCAGATACAACCCATGGCATACATGTTCTCAAGATAAACAAAACCAGAGCTCAAGTAAGAGGACTTGACGGTACCATTTATCACACAACGTTCATCCTAGAATCACCTAGTGATTGAAGTGGACTTCTGTGTTTGCTAATTGGCTAATCCAAAGGAAAAATAAGCCATTCACATCTTTATGACAGAGGTAGCTTTACAACCTGGAACGAAGTTCCCACTGAAGTTAACTTCCTACTTTCACTAAGAAACTGGGAGAAAGGGGCCCTAGCCTCCTTGATTACATTCCAAAGAGAAGGTTTCCAGGACTTTTTGGAAAGACATTCTTGGTTGTTAAAGCCGGCAGGGAGCTTATTTAACTTTGAAAAAGATTTCCGTACATTTCAAAAAGAGAAAGAAATTAAAGTTGTTAGTATTCTAAAGTAAATGCTCTAAGGAAAGGAGCGGGGAATCTCTTCCCTTATTTTCAATACAGAGAATTAAGCCTTTTATTTTTTATTTGTGTTTGTTTTTATAATCCATGTAGATTATGTGCCTACAGAGAGATTAGGTTTCCAATACATTCTACTAAGTAATGCCATATGAAGGAAAGCTCATTTTCAGGCCACTTTTCTCATAGGTGAGTTTTTACTCTTAGAAAAACCTTATTTAATTTTACTAACAACTACTATTTTTTATTAGTAACTACTAGTAACTCTAATAACTATTCAAAATTTGATGTCGATAGTGGGGGAAACAGGTGTCATGCACAGTATCAGTGCATATTGATTTCAACAGGCAAATGGAAGCATCACATTGAATCTGCTCTTTTATTATTAAATAACATGTTTTCCTCTGAGACTCTTTGTTAAAGGTTGCATTTTAACCTATTATGCTATCCAAAGGATCTGCTTTTCCTATTATCTCCTTGGCCACCTTGCAGTTTGTTTACATATGTATGTATGCATAAGATTTCAGCAATCACTAATGGAATTCAGTGCCTCTTTATCCATTGCCCAGAAAGGAGGAGGAACTTGCATTGAGCTGGAAGTACTAAGCCCAAATATTATAAACATTCATACTATTTTTAAAGGGAATATTTATTTGCTTTAAATTTATAATTCAGTTACTTGTAAAAAATTAAGCCCACATTCAGGTGAGTTTATTATATCATAGTTAAATTAAACCAGCTATGTAATAAAAATTTAGATTTTCATGAAACCTGTAAAAATAATTATTCAAGACTTCAGCTTCAGAAGACTTATATCAGTTACACTTTAAGGATAAAGTGACATCTTCATTTATATGTGTGTGTGAAATTAATGTGTGTATATATACGTCCATGGAAAATTGTCTATTTATGCAAAATTATATATATATTATATATATAAAATGGCTGTTCTCTAACCCATAGGTTACCAATGTCCCTATTATATCCTCAGTTAATTTATTAATAATATTATTTTACAAAAGAGACTATATTACAAAAGAGACTATTTTTCATAGATGGTGCTAAGCCCTTCAAACTTTGAAGCGGCCATTAATATTGATGACATTTTCTAATTTTACATTACATAGTATTGAGATAAAAAAGCACAGAATCTGTAGCCCCACTGCCTTAAAGTCCTAGTTCTAATAATTATTACTATTAGCTCTATGACCTCGAGCAAGTTACTTAAACTTTGTTATGTCTCAGATTCCTCATCTCTAAAATGAGTGTAATAAGTGCAATTTCCTCACAGGTAGTTGTCAGAGTTCCCTGAGTTAATACACGTAGAAAGGGAAAGTGAGATGCCAAGAGTAGGCAGTCTGTGAATTTGAGCTCTAGCTACTATTAATACGTTAGAGGTAACTACCACAGGCATTGTGGGGCATGATCCTAAACTCTGTGCCTGAAGTTCTTTTCTCCCCTTTAAAAAAAAATAAAACAAACAAACAAAAAAAAACTCTGGTAATCACACATTCTTTAATTTTACTACAAATTAGAATCCCATTTCCTTCATCTTAAAAACAATATGAAACAAATATTTTTATTGCATATCATGGCTGAACTGTGTTATAAATTACCGATATCCTGACAGCCTACAGATAAAATAACAACAAATTACATTAAGATATCTAAATATCATTTTATGTATTCTTGATTTAAAATGGTAGTTTTAAAACATTTTGAATATAGAACATTTTATTTGTTATATATGAATTATTATGCATATCCTCAATATTTAGGGGACTAGACGGGCCCATTAACCCCTCCCAGCCTGCCTCATGGAACAGAGGCTGCCTTCCATGTTGCTAGAGGATTCATTGGTCCAGCAGAATTTAGTCACCATGTAGTGCAATATATCACTAAAATTTACTCCTCCAGTCTAACTAAAACTTTGTAACTTTTATCCAACACCTCTCCCTTTCCCATCTCTATATGCAATTATTTGTCAATTAAAAATAAATAAAAATAAAATGCACCAAAATACACAAATTTATGTTTGTATCAAATGAAATAATTACCAATTATTCATCAATTTACTCTCTTTTTGATACTTGCAGCTATCAAAAATGGCCTTTTCTTTTATAGTTATCTTAGGAGTACCATATCTTTGGTAAAACAATATTATTAATTAGAATTACAAAATGCAGGGGAGGTCAAATAACCAGAGATGTCATATCTCATTGGAATGGAGCAAAGAGAGAGTACACCATAAACTAAAAAATCAAAATTCTAAAGCTAGGATTCTACCAGGATGTGTTTTGTTATGTCAAACCAATGAAGCAAACTCCATGCATTTGAGGGCAGCACCTGCCTCTTCCCAGAAATCAGCAGAAAATATTTCAATTTAGCTTATTCAATCCCTGAAATAATACTTAAAATGTGAGGGGGGGGGTACATGATGCTATGAATAGGCTCATAGTCACAGATTTATGTGTTGAGAATTATTTTTCTGTGCTGAGTCTAATGTTTAGGTGGATCTCTGTTCAGTCCTGAGTACCTATTACAGCTTAGTTATGATTTTCTTTCTTGTCCGCTCTCTTGGGTTTCATATTAACCCTCAAAACCCATTAAAACCCTCTATTTTTAGGGGATAAAACGTACTGTGTACCCCTTAATTCCTGTTTTTTATCATAATTCTGATCCAATCGAAATAAACATGTCCCATGATATACCTGTCTGTTTAAGGAATGTTGTGACTATGCCTCACTCACTAGAAAAAATCCATTGGTTTAGAAACATTGGACCCAGATCAGCCTAAGTTTGCTATACACATTAAATATTAATAATGTAATGCAAACTTTGGATAGGTGATAGCTCTTCATTTCTTTATTCCCATCTGTCTTATCTCAAGATATCTCTTTCTACAATGACCTGTGTCCTTAAAGACTCACCAGACTTCACAGTAGTCTTAGGTTTAATACAACACCATCTATGTCATGAGTTTATTTTGAAGATTTGTGAAATGATTTTGTAAGCATAAAATGGTACATAATAAAATTTAATTTGATTTAATATA